>PVHP010002252.1:49907-92806 GCA_004024765.1 Zapus hudsonius | reverse complement strand
GAGACATAGTTTCCTTTGGAAGCAGAAAGACAGAGGAGGATGTATCCAGGAAGGGGTTGTTCATTGATTATGCACTTTCTTGTGCCAGCTACTCAACAGAGTAAATCTTGTTGACTACTCAGAACATTGGGGTGAGTATTATTACACCCCTACCTTTTAGGTAGGAAGCCTGGAGAGTAAACTGCCCTGTGCTGTTTGTTATAGACCAAAAGAAATTAAAACAAAACTTCAGAAATTGAACCCATCATATAAGATCTATTTAAATAAGTGATGATTATACCCAGTGCATCTCCATTTAAGTGCCCAACCTGGCCTGCTGTTAAACTTTGAAAGAAAGGAATATTGTCTTAATAGCTATTATGATTTAAGTGCAAAATGTCTCCCACAGGCTTATATGTTTGAATACTTGGTCATCAAGTGGTGATGCCATTCCGGAAACCTTTGGAATGTGTGACCTAGCCAATAGAAGAAGGTCATTGGGAATGAGCCTTGAGGGTCAGATTGGCCTCTAGTTCCAGCCCAATATCTCTGCTCCTTGATCCACCAAGATAGGAGAAGCCTCTGCCCTATGTGCCTGCTGCCATGAGCCCCATCATGCCTTCTTCACCAGGTTGGGCAGAAACTGTGAGCCAGATAAACTTTCCTCCTTTAAGCTGTTCTAGCAGGCATTCCATCACAGCAGTGAGAAAGGCAACAAATGAATTCATTCACCTCCACCATGATGCACTTCCACCCCTTATGGCATATATATTATAGTTACTGACTCCAACTCATCAGGCATTGATTAATAGTTCCCATTATCCACTAGGCTGATATATTATGTTCACTGATACTGCAACAGTCTCCCAACTACATTTTGCCTTCGCCTCTGAAAGAATATGAGATGCTTGAACCAGGCCACCCATAGGTACCTTGAAGCCTTACAGTACATGCAATACTATATTTTAAGTCTTTTTATTTATTATTGATTTGCAAGGGAAGAGAAGGGGAGGAAGAGAAAGAGAGAGAGAGAGAGAGAGAGAGAGAGAGAGAGAGAGAGAGAGAGAGAGCATGCCAGGGCCTTCAGCCACTGCAAATGAACTCCAGATACATGTGCCACTTTGTGCATCTGGCTTTACATGGGCACTGGGGAATTGAACCTGAGTCTTTAGGCTTTGTAGGCAAGTGCCTTAACTCTGAGCCATCTCTCCAGTCCTCTGTTTTTTAAGTATGCGCTGTATATGTTTAAGTTTTTAAAAGAATAGAGAATTTTTGAGAAGACTCTGGAACACTAGCTTCCTCAAGCAGATGTAACATAAAGAATAAATCATGTGGCGCTAAGTAAAAGAGTTATTCATGTTCTTTTGGCATTTTGAATTCAAGATACTGAAGATGCAGGATGCTGAAGAGGAAGATAATGTCTAGGTACACTCATCAATGGAATGTCACAGAAATACAGGCAGAAGAGACCAGGAAACACTCTTTTAAAGCTTTTCTATTACCACTGATGATGGAGTGTTAAAATGATGTATATTTTCAAAGCAAGGAGGCCAACATACCTAATCTTATCTCCCTATGTCTTACCTTAGACCTTTGGGTCCTAAGACACATGGAGCTTAAACTATGGACTAGGTAACTTGGGCTCAGATTTAGAGTCCCATTGGTAAGAGTATTAACACGTGGTCCCTAAACTGGTTTGGGAACCCATCAGTAAGGACTTAATTCCATAGGCATCATGCTTCCTATTATGATTTTTTATTGGCTTAAAATTATATATATTAGCACAATATGTTCAGTATCATAGGTAATTAGATAAAGCCATTGAATCCATGATGACATTCCCTTTTATGCATTATTCTCCCTCCCATGACTTTTACATTCTTTCCACCCCCTCTTCAGCAAATTTCCCTGAGTGATAGTGGGTGAATTCAAATTTTCTATAGTTATTAGGTTTGTAAAAGTCTCTAAATTTGTGTTTTGGGCAATTTGGGGCACCCTTGGTGCCTCTCTCCATTGTCCTTCCGTAGGTTATCTGCCTTGCTGTGGGAACAGATGTTCTGCTCATCCTGAAAGTGCCTTATGGGTAGACAGGCTCTCTCTGTGCACTATTCCACCTCAGCTGCCATGGGACTATGTATGTCCTGGCTCAGGACACACTCACACAAAATAAAATTTAAAAAAAAACACTTCAACAGAGAATCCACTCAAAGACAAATATTTTGTCTCAGGAAATCCAGAGGCACTGTTACTGTATCACTGAAGAGTGAAGAACAGCACATCAGAATGGGAGTTCTAGCCCATGTCCACAGTTCAACAAATACTGTTCTCAAAATGCTGTGAGGAAGGGAGAGGGGGAAATGGGAACAGAGGGAAGCAGGAGGAGACAGAAGCCACAGAGGAAGAAAGAGAAATCTGCATGGCTGAATGAAAGCTTTAAGAAGAGACAGGAGGATGAAGAGAAGCCGAGGAAAATAGAGAGATCTGCCCTTCAGAATTCTCCCTCCACAGAACTACCTTTGATTAGTTGACTAATTGACAATTTGGCAGATGTTATGTCAATTTCACACACGCATACACACACATTCAAACACATACACTCACACACACATGTTCAAACACACACACACTTTCAAACACACACACATATACATATATAATGTGTACTTAGTAAATAACATTCCACGTTAATTCCTTACAAATTCTGAAAATTAAACGGTGCCAGAATAGTAAGTCTAACAGTCAGGTGACATTGATTCAGCTCTAGCTTCCATATTCATCAGCACCTAGTGGGTGCCTTGAGTCTGGGACTGCATGATGATAACAAAGCCAACGTATGAACAGTGATTGAATTAGCACCTGTAATATCAATGTTATCAATATCTATGTGACAGACACAGTGAATTCTGCTTTCTCTTCCACCCTCTACCCTAGAGCACTGATAATTTTCAATTGATCTTGTGTCTCTGGTCAAGTGATCCGTGACCTTTGGGAATCTCTTGTGGGCTGCACAATGCTTTTACTCATCCTCTTTTCACTTCTTGTTGCAGTGATTATCTTCATACCTAGTTTATATGTTTACTCAAATATATTCCTGAGGACTAAGTCTGAAGCAAATTATCTCCAAGGGCAGTTTCCTTTCCTACCAATATGATGTAAAAAGTGTTGACTAAGACTACATTTTTACAACCTGACCACTGAGAGTGAGATATTTTTCTAGGGTATTTTTTCCCCAAATGATGAGGGTTTTCTAACATTTAGGTCATGATCTTGAGAAAGGGAAAGAAAATGGGCTCCTCTTTTTGTGCTTTACTTTCCATTTTATTTATTAATTTGTCAATTTTTGAGGTGATTTGTGAAGTCACTTTCTACCAAGAAATAAAACTGAACATAGATTTCTTATTTTATAGAATACTGAGACTTCCTTTGCAGCTTTGTAAAATTTCCTTGACGCAACATTGGGCCTAAGTAAAGGACAATTCATTTTATAAGCAGTTTTATGCAAAATAAACACAGTCCTCCGCTAGATGCTAAGAATAGCACAAGAAATGAATTGAGGTTCACTGGTTCTCCCAAAAAGGAGTTGGTTATCTTTTCATCTGTTCTGTGAATTCAACCAAATATACTTTTTTTTTTTTTTGGTTTTTCGAGGAAGGGTCTCGCTCTAATCCAGGCTGACCTGGAATTCACTATGTAGTCTCAGGGTGGCCTTGAACTCACAGCCATCCTCCTACCTCTGCCTCCCGAGTGCTGGGATTGAAGGCGTGGGCCACCACACCCAGCTTCAAATATACTCTTGACCAATTACCGCGTTACGTTCTACACTATATCCAACTAGGGAGACAAGCCTAGAAATGAAACCTTTCTCTACCAGAAACAAAAATCATAAGCTTACAATACTAACATTTGCTATTTTCCTACTAAAAATTATGTTAACTAGCACAAGTATGTGCCAAGTGAAACAGTTTATCAAAGAATTATCAGGGCGATAGGCATTGAATCCCGTACTCTTGGGCTCCCAAGAAAAGATGCACTATGGGAGCCATTGACGGGGAGGCTACTAAACATAGAATCTAGGTAATCCAGAATGGTGTATATTTGTTAACCTATACTGATCTCACTCTCTGATGGAGATTGTGTTTGTATTTTTCAGGATGAAGCGAGAGAGCTGAGGCCCATCTAACCCTACCAACCTACTGCAGGCAGATGGCTGAGATCCTGGCCTGAGAGGAGCCACCACAGTCATATTATGGAACCACACAGAGAATGACGGGATGAACAAGGGACCCACAGCCACAGCCATTCAATCAACACAGGATAAGCCCGTGAGACAGAAACCAACAATTTTCGACACAAAGACCCCTAAACTCACAACATTAAAGCAGCCTTAATATTCATCCACCACGACTCAGGGAACTGAGAAGAAGAGGGGGTGGAAAGATTGTGAGAGCTGTGGTGGGGTAGACTATCCAGAGGCATGGCACCCCTCAGTAACAACACACTTGGGCCAGGAGTACTGGGCTGAATACTAGGCTATCCATGGTCCCCTGCCCCAAGGACTGATCCAGACGGCCCACGGAGGAGGATGTCCAGCTGATTGGGGATGGGGAGGGGGGCATTGGGGAATTGGGGATAACAACTCATTGTTGGCCCACTAAATAATGTAACTCATTATGGACAATAAAAAATTATTTTAAAAAAGAATTATCAGAATTCCGAGGTAAGAAACTAGGTGATTTAACAGGAAAGATGCTTCGTAAAGACTGAATTTCAGCTGGCATAAAGGGAAGAGCTTATTGGTTATCATAACTCTCTTGACATCTTGATTGAATTAACACCTGTAATATCAATGTTCTAAATATCTAGTGTGACACACAGTGAATTTGTCAGAATGTCTCATCCTGACAAATCATTGCCCTCTGTCTTCTCCTGGTTTTGTATTCCCTGTCTCCCAACTCTAAGTCTTGATTAACAGGAATATCATCCTGTACAATTCTAGTTCCTGAAGAGTTCTTGTGAATACATGAAAAGTAAGAGACAATGGACTGGAGAGATGTCTCAGCAGTTAAAGGTGCTTGCTTGTGAAACTTGATGGTCTGGGTTTGAGTCTCAAGCACTCATGTAAAGCCAGACTCTGGAGTTTGTTTACAGCAGCAGAGGCTATGGACCACCTATTCTCTTTCTTTTTCCCTTCTCCCATCTCTCAACTGATTAAATAAATAAATTTTTAAAGTAAGAGATAATCCTGTACTGCAGTGAAGCAGGAATAGAGCCCTGAAGCTGCTAAGTGTCTACCTCAACCTTGTCATCTTGTAGCAAGGTTCATGACATCTCAAAAGGAGCCACTTTGAAACTACTTACCCAGGTCAACTCGGTGATCAAGAGTTTGCCACAGAGGTTTGAAAGCCAACTGACCATGTTCTGACTGATAATGACTGATGTGCACTAGGCCCAGTACCCTAGTAGAGATTTTGTTACCATTCCCCATCTGTCCTCAAAATAATAAATGTTATTTATCCTCAGTGCCAGCTATTAGAATATCCAGAGACATTGGCCCCCCTCAGCAACAACTCACAAAGGGGGAAGAAAAAAAAAACTGGCTACCTCTGGGGAAGTTCATAACCCCCTAATCTGTGCACAGATCCAGTATGCACACCAAGGAAGGACCCCAGTGGGTAGGGGACAGAGAGGAGGGAAATGGAGGCACCATCACAGGATATGGTCATACAACGTATATAATTATTCATAATAAAGATATTAATAAAAATAAATTTAAAACTTTAAGAAGTACACAGAAGGAGATTTTTTTTTTAAATCCCATGGCTCTCTTGACATGGGGACTCTATATGACTGCACTGATCACATACCCATGACACCAGTCTGATTAAACTTCTTTTATTTATTCATTTGCAAGGAGAGAGAGAGAGAGAGAGAGAGAGAGAGAGAGAGAGAGAGACAGAGAGAGAGAGAGAGACAGAGAGAGAGAGAGAGATGGAGAGAATGGGCATGCCAGGCCCTCCAGATACATGAGGCACTTTGTGCATCTGGCTTTATGTGGGTACTGGGGAATTGAACCCTGGTCGTTAGACCTTGCAGACAAGCACCTTAACTACTGAGCCATCTCTCCAACCCATGATTAAACTTTTTATTTTGTAAATTTATTTTAGTTTTTTATTTGGAAAACTGAAACTAGTTAATTAGTAAAACAAGCCAACAGAAAGTTAATTACGTTCTCAACATTTCCCCCATGTTTTCCATGTGGGAGGTGGGGGTGGTCATTCAGGCACCTAGTCTCTGAAGTAAATTTTCTAACATGATCCCTGAGACTTGGCATCTTACCCTGCAGCAAAAAAAATAAAACCAGTCAATAAAATTATAAGAAGTATTACTGATCATCAGTGACCCATATTTGGACTCCTTTACCCATATTAAACTTTTCTGTTAAGAATACTATTCTTGACTTCTTAACATGAACTGAAGTCCCACAGTCTACAGGCAAGGTAAAACACTATCGCTGCCAAGGGAGGCAAGCCTGATTTTTAAGTGAAACAGATGGACCATCAAGGGATTTGGAGTTTGCTTTCTCGTGCTGCATTTTTTGAAGATTTTTTTTTTCCAAATGCAGGGAATAAACTAAACCTTGGAGAATTTGTTTAGTGCAAGAAAGTAGAGCCCTGCCCTTTGCCAGCTCCTTCCCAACCATTCTCACGAAACCTGAGGGTTGCCGCCCTGGCCATTTGAAGACTGCCAAGAAGGCATCAAGGAAAGCAAGCCCTGTATGGCTTGCTTATTTTACTGTTCCTGGTACAAAGTAATGTCTCTGAATCTATCATTCTAAAAGAAGGGAGTCCAGATGGAAAAGAATTTTCCCATGTCACTACCAAATGCTTACTTCAATTTTATATTTAAAATGTTCTAGGAAGGATCTGGGAGAAAGTTCAGTCAGTAAAGTGCTTGCCTCATAAGCATGAGACCCCTTAGTTGCCCCCCCCCAGTACCCATGAAATGTTGTGCCTGTAATCTCTGCACTGGGCAAGTGGAGACAGGTGGATCACTAGGGTTTACTGGCCAGCTAAGCTATAGCCTAATTGGTGAGCTCCAGGCCAATGGGAGACTGTCTCAAAGGAGGTAGATGATATTTCTTATGATGACATTCACATTTGTCTCCTAACTTACAAAAATACATATATGTGCATGCACCCACATGTATGTACATCGGAGCATGCATGAACACACATACATGCACATACATAAAAATAGTTGCAGGCAAAACAGAAATAAATATGCTGGGTAGGCTCATATAACCACCATATAATCGTAAAATCATAGCCATAAAATCATAAGGCCAGATTCACATGCAGGAGTATTGACCAACAGTTAGTTCATGATCCTCTGAGGTCATTGAAATTACTTCTTCTTTTTCTTCCCTGTGTGTGTATAGTGTATATGCATATTCAGGTGTGAGTGGATGTGGGGAACAAGCACGAGTGTTGGTCTGTATGCAAGTATGTGTACATGCAAGAGGAAGCAAGAGAACAACCTCAGATAATGCCTAGATATGCCATTTACCTCTTTCTGAAACATGGTCTCTCATTAGTTTGGAGAACGTTGATTAGGCTACACTAACTGGCCAGAGAGCTCTCAGGAACCACCCTTCCACCACTATACACACACACACACACACACACACACACACACACACACACACACCATGCATACTACACATGAAAAAGACATTCCTTGTTTGTGCTTCAATTTATATATACATATATATATATGCTGATAATTTTGAATGAATACTTATCCTGCTCCCATTTCTGGGAATAAGAAAATCAGATGTTCATATTTTTGGTATGAAATAAGTTTGTTCCATCATATTTTCTTAAAACAAGCCTGAGCGTATTAAAGGGTTTTTTAAGGACACATTAATCTCCCATTTTTATTATTTTTCTTATTAAATAAAACTCATAACATACCAAGAAGTAAGCAGTGACATTCAGCACCAGGAGTTTTTTTAAAATATATTTATTGCCCATAATGAGTTACATTATTTAGTGGGCAAACAATGAGTTGTTATCCCCAATTCCCCAATGCCCCCCTCCCCATCCCCAATCAGCTGGATATCCTCCTCCGTGGGCCATCTGGATCAGTCCTTGTGGCAGGTGACCATGGATAGCCTAGTACTCAGCCTGGTTCTCCTGGCCCAAGTGTGTTGTTACTGAGGGGTGCACCAGGAGTTTTTAATTTGGAGCCATTCAATGTGAGAGCGAACATTACTGAGTTCACATCTGGAGTGAATCTGTCTTTGCCTGCCTTCTTACAATGGATGGTAGGTTCTGTACAGGCTAATGTTTACCTGAATGCATGGCACAACCACACTGTCTCCCTCCCCACTTTACCAGGTCCTTTTAAGGATCCTTATGCCCAGCCAGGGACCACTGTGGTGCCTTCCTTGGTTAGCTCCATAATGGATTGGGCCAGCACATTATTATATCTATGTTGGAACATGGCCTCCAGCCGAATTAGATCACAGTGTCCTTGAGACAGAGCTAGGCAGAGACGAGGTGTTCATTCTGGTGGATCTGTCAGTTCCAGAAAGACATCTTGGCAGGCTGATTATGAAAATCTTGGTTCCCAGCAAATCAAACAGGAAGACACACAGTGGCTAACCTCTGTAATCCTCCTAAATTGTGAAGCCCTTTTTCAATATAAAAAGCAAGTCATACCCATTGTTTCAGTGGAAATAAGATCCTCAAATTTTTTGCAACCAATAGGCCCTGAGATAAACCTTCCTGAATTTCTATCTAGTGAATAGATAAGCATTTACAAATATGAACAATATCCAAAAGAAACAACATTCTGGAATCACTAGATCATAAGTCTGAAGGAATATTCCTCACATGTTAGCTCATCAGAAGACTCAATAGAACAAAGCAAGGAGACACCCACCCACCCCAGTGATACACCTGCTACAAACTGAACATTTCCATCTCTCCTGATCAGATAACAGATGCAAAGAAATGTCATCCTGTATCCAAATTGTTATCCTTTGGTAGAAATTGGAGTGTAAAGACAGCATCAACTTAGGGCTTGGAAGAAAGTGTTAGTAGGAATGAAAACTAGTGCAACCATTATGAAAGTGAGTAGAGTGGTTTCTCAAAAAAAAAAAATAATGATTTGCTCAGCGGTTAAGGCACTTGCCTCCAGTGCCTAAGGTCCCGGGTTCAATTCCCCAGGACCTATATAAGCCAGACCCACAAGGTGGTGGCCCTGGTGCGCTCTCTCTCTCTCTCTCTCTCTCTCTCTCTCTCTCTCTCTCTCTCTCTCTCTCTCTCTGCTTGAAAATGAATAAATAAAATATTTTTTAAAATAATGATTAAAAATAGAACTACCATATGACCTGTGCATCAATCCCAGGGACTCTATATTGTACCACAGAGATACTTGCCCACCCTTGTTTGTTGATGCATTATTACAATAGCAAAGAAATGGAGCCAGCCTAGATGCTCATCAGCAGAATAATGGATACTGAAAATGTGGTACTCTCTCTCTCTCTCTCCCTCTCTCTATTTCTCTGATTGAAAATGAATAAATAAAATATTTAAAATAAATAAAATGTAGGCCAAGGGAGGGGTAAGACACAAGGGAAGATCAGGGAGACAGAAGTAGAAGTTGGAAAGGAGACTAACAATAATATATAAATATATTTGGTTTGAAAGTGTCATAATGGAACCTAATCCTATGAATGCTAAATTAATTTTTTTAAAGCAAGCAAATTTTATACAACTGGAATAAAAAATATTTCAATCCCCCTCAAAAAAGAGGGTTCTGAATTCTATAGCTTTTGGAAAAAAATCACTACAAAGTATTTAAAAAAAACCCAACCATTAAGAGGCCGAGTTGGGAAGTAAAATGTTTGCAGTGATTGCCACATCCAGGGTTTACTGACAGATGAAAAGATCTTCTACTATTTTGTTTGGTGATGACTCAAATGTGTTTCTCTCCTAAAATTATGAAAGCAGTGGGAAGCCACTTGTCTTTCTTGCTTGGTTTTTTCTCCTCAACCAATTTATATTAATTCAAGGATTAGCCTCTCCATAAATGGTACCATTAACATGCCTCACCATGGAACAATTCAATTTCTAATTTTACTCAAGTTTAGTGTTTTAAAGTAGGACTACCATATAAATACTTAAAGAATATGTGTTCATCTCTTTGATCGTTATGGGTAATTTAATAAAAGTCAATTCTAATTCTTGCGTTGGAGTGGAGGGGGGATCACATCCATCAGTCCTGTCCCTGCTTCCTCTGATTTTGCCTTATCCAGAGTCTTTCTGTTGAATTTATTAAAGAATCGCATCCAATTCTTTAAGGGATTGTGGGATTTCAATCACAGCAGTTTTCAAATGTAACATAATCAACCTACATCTCTAGGCTCAATCTCTGCATTTATTCTCTTGTCCTATTCAAGACTTCTTCTGGCTTTGGTATACTTAATATCTGGAACCCACATAAAAGTCTACTTTTGCCTGGCATGAGCAACGACGGTAAATGCCTTGATGATATAGGATGAAAGTTGAAGAGTTGCATAGGATAAAGATGCCACCTCAGAAGGAGTACAGGTTATATTTGAATAATAGTTTTTAAAAAGAAATCTGACCTTGGATAGATGGAGAAGGAGCAACAAGTCAAGGGCTCCAAGCTGGCAATGACTTTCCCATGTGTAAAGGACAAGAAATGATGTGAGCATAGTTCAGACAGAGAGGGGGTCTGTCAGGGGACTGGAACAATCAGCTCTAGAAAGATCATACAGGGCCTTGTTGGTTCAGTTCGGTTGAGATTTTACCCTAGTAAATGGCAAAGCCATGAAAGAATTTGAAGAAATTTCGTGACACAATTTGATCTCTGATTTAAAAGAATCACTCAGGCTGCGATACAGTGAACGAATCTCCTACACTAAACATATTCCCTTTCTCTCCAATCTCATTCTTCTGCCTACAGTCTAGGTTGCTCATAAATTTCTTTAAAGGTATAAAATGTTGAGTCTTTTCTGATCATTTCCAAGCCCTGTGAAACTGTTTAGCTTAGTTGCTCCCTACACTATAACCTCTTCAAGAAAATCCAAATTCGCATTCTCTTTTTAAAAAATTAAATGCATAAAAAATTAAATGCATGGGAAGATGAAGTCATGGTGACTAGATTTTATATATATGACACAAAGTTGTTTTTCAGCATTGTGTTGGGTACTCAGAGAGAATGACCCCCGAGAGAAGGGACATAAACAAGCTGAGCAGGGCATTTGCTCCAGCTCACTACCTGCAGTTTCTAGACTCTTGAGCGAAGAAGCTGAATTTGGGAGTCCAGGGAGGTCAAGGTAGCAAGCATTCTCTGAGCAAATTACCAGGGAGGAGAGGAGAACTGCATAGAAAGAGAGCTCTTGAGATTTGTGGAGTCTTCTGAAGGCTTTAGCTAAGAACTTATTAATGCAAGCTTGTAAGGAAACTACCCAAGGCCAAGGGAAGAGCCATACAAAAGCCTGCAGAAAACAATCTATGCAGCTCACAGGGACAGGAATAGTTTCTGTAACTACCACCTGAGTTAAACAAAAATCTTACCATGTTTCAAACACAAAGTACTCAAGAGTGTTTGTTTATCAGTAGTGAAAAAGATAACCTAAAAAGGTCACCTTCAAAGGTTTAAAAGCAGACTGGGCATGGTAGTACATACCTTTAATCCCAGCACTTGGGAGGCAGAGGTAGGTGGATCTCTGAGAACCTGAGGTCAGCCTGGGACTACAGAGTGATTTCCAGGTCAGCCTGGGCTAGAGAGTGAGACACTATCTGGAAAAAAATAAAAAGTTTAAAAGCAAGCCTAAAACCAATGCTTCTATATAACCTTCCAGAATAAAGTCCAAAAAAAAAAAAGGAATTATTAGTATTGTGAGCTAAATGGAAATATAAATAAAATCTCAAAAGCACTGGGATACCTCGAATCCAGTGTCCTTACAGACAAATGTATGACAAATGTCACTGGCTTTAACATAGCATGAGATCTCAAATTAATAACCTTGATTACAATTTAATTTTTTTTAAAAAAATTAAATTAAAATCAAAGTTGGCAGAAAAAAGGTTAGAACAGAAACCAATGAGATTAAAAAACATAAAACAATAATGAGACTCAATGAAGTCAAAAGTCAGTTCTTTGAGTTGATAAATAAAAGGGAAATACATCCAGCTCATGAGGATAAATACATTTACCCATGAGGATAAAAGAAGATATAACCACAGACATAAAAGCCTAGTAAGGAAATGTTATGAAGTTAATGCCTATAAATATATTGAGTTGGGTAAAGTGGATGAATTCCTGGAACCATACAAATAGCTAAACCTCACTCAAAAATAATTAGCTACTCTGGGTGGTGCCATTCTTATTTAAAAAAAAAACATGCATTTGTAGTTCAAAAACATTTCTACCAAAGAAATTTAAGACTCCAGTGCTTTCACAAGTAAATTCCATGAAACATTTGAAAAGAAAGTAATTCAATTCTACAAACATTCTTCCAGAAAACAGAATACAAGGGATTACTTCCTAATAATGTTCTCTGAGGCCAGAATTTTCCTTCTACCAAAACCAAACTCATAGAAGAAAACGACAGACTAATAACTCCCGCGAAAGATGCACAAAATAGTTACAAACTTTTAGCAAATTAACCATAGCAAAATTTAAAAGTCAAGTCTAGAAATGTTTACCTGGGACTGGAAAGAGTGCTCAGTGATTAAAGTTGCTTGCAAAGCCTGCCATCCTGAGTTCAACCACTCACATATAGCTGGAGGGGAGTCTGAATATAGTGACCATAGAACTGCAAAGGAGCACACACACACACACACACACACACACACACACACACACACACACACACTAAATTAAGAGTGTTTATCAAAGAATTTAAAAATTATTCACTCTCATTAGCCATATATAAAAACTTTTTTAAAAGCCATGATCATCTGAATAGGGGCAGAAAAAATGAGTTTGATAAATTATTTCCAACAAAAACTCTCTGCAAACATAATAAACGGTAACTTTCTCTATGTGATAAAGGGCATCTATGAAAAGCCCACAGTAACATTCAACTTAGTGTTGAATAGGAAAGGTTTATCCCTAGGATCAGGAACAGGGCACCAGGGAACTGTTACCCAACCAGAAGCAGTTTCTGGGAGGAAAAGATCTGCTTCAGCTAACACTTTGCAGCCGTGAGCTTCATCATGGCAGAGGATGCACAACACCTAGCTGGGCCTCACGTCTTGTCATACCAGCTGGGAGGAAGCAGTACAGGTGACCAGCCAATGGGATGCACTTACTAATGAGCCTCAAGGACACTGGATTCGAGTTATCCCAGTGCTTTTGAGATTTTATTTATATTTCCATTTAGCTCACACATTCATGCCCCCTGTGCTCACTTGTGTGGAGGCCAGGGTAGAATATGGGTCATCCTCGTCTATTGCTCCTCCACATTGTCTCCTTAAGACAGAGTCTCTCACTGAGCATGAAATAGCACTTTTCTGGTCTGAATGGCAACTCACAGAGCTGCACTGGTTCTCTGGTCTACACTCCCCTCAGACCTAGGGCGATAGACATGTGTGGCCACTTCTTACTTTTTTACACATGAGAGCTGGGAAATGAATTGAAGTCCTCATGCTGGCACAACTGAACCATCTCCCCAGCCCCTAAATTTACACTCTATCGAAGTAGTAACAATCTATACAAATGGTGTGAAGTTAGAAACTAAATTTAAATCAAAAAGGAATATATAGCTCAGTGACATTGTAAAAACCATAGCTAATATGAATTGATTAGATCTTTGTGTGTGTTAGTATGGATCATTTGCAAAGATGTTTTTGAAGGAAAGAAAATTTGGGGACAGTTGCACACATTTTAAAACTTAAGACAGTAGAATATATAGGTATTAAATCTTTTTACTTACTGAAAATAAAAACACATGGACTAGAGAGATTCACACAAAATTGATAATTCGGAATTCCTCTGGGCAAGGGGAAGAATGAGGCATTGAGGCATGGAAAGGTTTCAGCTTTAAAGAGGAGAAGAAAAAAACACATTTGTCAATTTCACATTTATTAATTTTCGTGATGGGAACAGGAGTATTTAGAAATAATATTTCCATGCTTTTTTCCAATTTAATTTTCTCAAAATTAGAAAAATAGTTTTTTGATGCTTGACATCTCAAAATTTGATAAGGATAATAAAATAGCTATAAAGCAACTAGTGACAGAGATCATAAAAGTAACATAAAGCAGAAAAAAATAAGAGTCATCTGTGATTTCTGTAATGACACTGAGTGAATTTTGTAGTTACTCTGGGAATGGAGGTTCCCTTCCCACATACAAAAGTGCTGCAAAGCAGCAGCTTGGGTTTTCAGGGCACCTTGTTCTTGATGGGTATGTCTTTAAATGGGCTTTGGGGAATAATCTTTCTAAGACTCGTTGGAACTCTTAAAACTTTCAATCCAACTCCATACAAGCAGACCCACCTGAATGTCCCGATTACCCTGCCCTACCACTTTTAGAATACAATAAGCCTTCATTGCTAATGTCGAGAAATTCCATAATTTTCCAAACTGGAAAAAGTTTAACAATGAGATCCAATAATGTGCCCGTTATGGTGCTCAGCAGAGAATAATGCAGTTGCATGAAGTGAAGTAGGACTTGGGTAAAAATACCCACTGAAGGAACTGAAGCCAGGAAAGATTGATCGTGATTCACTCACTGTTAAGGCACCTGGAGTGGAGAAGGCATCCTGGGTGAAGTTGCTGGTTCTATGCTGGTGGGGTTTGTTACTTCTATCAGAGGATCAGGAAGAAGAGAGAGCTCTGGGGGAAGCGGGACTGAGGCAGGACTTAACCCTTAAGACCCACCTGTATAGCTACTACTGTCTAGAGCACCAAAATTCTACAAATTCCAGAATTCTGCCACCAGCTGGAGATGGTGTTCAAACATATTTTACATTGAACCCATAGCATCACTGTATTTGAGTCTCACAGTAATATTATTAGGTCAAGTTGCTAACCCATTTTATAGACAGAAGAAATGGATGTTTATGAGATGTTTTGTAGCTATTTCTTCCAAAGTCAGATATTTCCTCCTGGAGAAGGGAAGGAGTTTATAATAGTCAAGAAGTAAAGGACGCTCAAAATACTACAAGACTCACAGGCTCCTCCCCAGGGTTATATAAGCAGTAACAATTCCTAGTATGAGGGGATTCTGATCTTCCAAACACCTGTAAGTTGTGCAGGAAGCTCTGGGGGGGGGATTGTAGGTTATATGAGTCATCACCCCTGTAGGAATGAGCTCCAGGGATGCAGTTTACATAAGCCATCACCCATGCAGGACTGAGCACCAGGGATGCAGTTTACATGAGTCATCATGCATGCAGGAGTGAGCTCCAGGGATGCAGTTTACATGAGCCATCATCCATGCAGAAGTGAGCTCCAGGGATGCAATTTACATGAGCCATCATCCCTGCAGAAGTGAGCTTTTCAGTGCTGTGCTGGCTGTCTTTGAGTCACTGGTGCTCTGTAACTCCTCACCCATACTTCTGTAATTTATCCCAATAAACTCACTGCTTCACCCATATAGACTTGGAATCATGTCTTTCGTACACTGTGCTCCATCTGGGGTGAATAATTGTTTGTTCACGACTACCCAGGAAAAGTCACACAACATAGCACCTGAGCAGGGATCAATAGAACTAATGATTAGGGGAGAGGTGGATGCAGGGTCCCTGAGACATACAAGCAAGACTCCTGCATGTGGGGGCACAACACCCATGTGACTAACTTTTCCCTTATAGTGTAAGATGGCATGCATCCTTCCTGTCACCATGAATGTGGGTTCTTTGTGATGGGTGACAGGATTTGCTACCAAGGCATCCTTAAGGAAAACCCCAGAGTCTCTATCTTCCTCTACTTGGTATGGGTGAGGAGTGGGGTGTGTCAGGAGGGTATGGGGATGCTCCCCCAAATGACTGGTATGTTGCAATCCTGAAAGCCACATGTATGGGACAGGATCATATGCAGCATGGGCATTGGTTGTTGCATGGCCTACATTATGCACTGTAAGACATGCACCTGAGGCTCGGCTATCTTCCCAGGAAGAACTAGACTGTGTAAGGGAAGAATTACAATGGGATGGAGACATTCAGAAGGGCCTGTTGATTTGGCAGGAAAAACAGACAGTAAGTGTTGGTTTATCATTTCTTACAACTGGCAGGAGACAGGGAAGAGTACAAATTAGATCTGCCTAAAGCCAAGCATGGTGGTTCACACTTTTAATCCCAGAACTTGGAAGGCTGCGATAGGAGGATTGTTATGATTCTGAGGCCAGCCTGAATTATAGATTGAGTTCCAGTTCAGTCTAGGTGTGATTAAGACCCTACCTCAAAAACAAACAATAACGACAGAAACAAAACTAGTAGACCTGTGCTAAAGAACACATCCTGGAATCAAAAAGCTTATTACCTATAGGAAGAATCAGACAGTGAGGAGGAAGAAAGCATCAAGGACCCTTGGAAAGTGATCTAAGCAGTAACAATTGCAGAGGAGAGAACACTGACCAGCAAGCTCCCTGCTGGAGTGGGCTTTGCAGTAGTGCAGCTGCTTTTGAATGACCTGTGCTCCTGTAAGTAACTCAAATAAATTCACTGATTCACTAATCTAGACTTGGGTGGAATCGTTTCTTCGTTCCATCTGAGAGTCCTCTAACCACAGTGAATAAACGTTTGTGAGGGTTTCTCTGGAAAGGTCACATGACCAAGACCTGCAGCCAAAAGAATGTCAGTAAAAAGTCTAATGTGTTTCTTGGGGGTAAAATAGGGACTTAGAGAGGGTGACATCAAAATCAACATATGAATGGAGGTGGTGACCACAGGAAGGCTGGAGACCTTTCCAATGGTGGTTGTATGTAACTATAGAGCATGCGTCAGAAAAGCCAGGATATATGAACACAAGCAGGTACTGTGCAAATAATCTATAAGGGACCATAGACTCAGTGGCCTCGTGCTTTGGAGTATATGCCTTACCCCAGCTCACTTGCCCACTCATTCTCGGGAGTGCTTTTCTGTCTCTTAGCAAATTATATTACCTTAGTATGTGTATCTGGTGTGACTCCTGGTCCTGGGACACAGGAACCTGGAAACTCCAGCTAGTGCCTTCCATGACTCACCTATTACATCTCTGTGTCTCTAGCCCCTAAAGCAGAGCACAGAAAGTAGCTCACCCCTTCTTCCTGCTAGCAGACACCCTGTACTTTAGGCAAGAGTAAAATAAACTGTTTTGGCGTTAAGAGGGTAAGTGTTTATGTCTTCAATGGTAAGAGTGAGCTTACTAGAAAGCAAGAAGCAAATTGCCTTTGGGGGGATGACGGTGTGATTTCTATAGGTCTTGATCACTGTGGGCATTCAATATGTCTGAAGCTACTGGCTAGAATCCCAGCAGAGGGATTGATTCAGCCTTAGCCCAAGTCTCTTGGCCCCATAGCTGACTCTTAGCCAGGCCCCAGGCAAGAATTTACTGGCATTCCTAAAAGCACCTGGGTTTCAGTTTTTGCAAATAGTTAGAAAACTAGTAAGACACAGGGACTTGATGAGAACTTCACTATTCCAACATCCAAAGCCCATAGTCTTACCTGTGTACCATACTGACTCCTGGCTGGCACAGCAAAATCTTAATATTTGCCCATAGTGAGAAACATTCAAAAAATAATCTTCAGGAATTATCATAAATCTAAGCCCTCTTACATCATCTGAGTGCTCTCAATGGGCTATTGGAATGCATGGGGTCTCTGCAACATCAGATAACAAACAGCTCAGCTCAGACACCCTGGTCTCTGCATGTGCCCATGTATGACTGTTTCAGTCCCGAGGACTGAACTTAACTGATGCACATTTCCTAATAAATGCTTTGAGAAATGAAAAGAGGGGAGCGGGCAAAGAGCTCGGGGTAGTCAGCTATGAAGGCTACTTTCCCATTTGCCCTTGATTTAAGACTTTTCAGCAGAGGAAAACATTAGCTGGAACTGGGGGCCTTAAATGATTCCAGTCATGCTTCCTAAATATGGGGCTCAAACCAGGAAGCTTTGCCAGTGAGTTTGTCAATTAATTTCTCAAGCCCAAAGGGGATTTGAGGAAAGATTAAGCCATATGCTACTGATTCGTTCACACTTAACTCCACAATATGTTGTTTAGAAAGGAAGATTGCGTGGAGGAAAGAAAGGCAGGAAAAACATTTCTTTGAAGTGCTTTTTTAAATAATACTATTAAAGATTTATTTGCTTCATAATAGTAGAGATTATTTTCCCAAATGTAATTCAAGTCTAATCTTCCTTAACACCTTAAACCGAAGTTAAAGTCGGAAACATCTGGGCTTCAGCTGGCTGTGCTCAGCACACCTTGGGGAGGATCAAGACATGCAGGCAGATTTCTAAGCTGAGGATTTCGGTAACTCCACCAGCCTTTTGGGATCAGGTTTAAATGGCAGTGCTGACAACATTACATGCATTCTTGCCTCCGCTACAACTCTTCCCCCAACATGTTCTTTTTTAATTGTTTTATGATTTATCAGTATTTACTTGCTAGTTATACTTCATGCCATATAATCTTAGAGTTTTGAAAAAAAATCTTGGTGTTTGATGTGTGTAGGGCAGGTGGTATCATGTGCCAGTGTGTTTGCATGTTTATTGTATATGTGCAGATGCCTCTGTGTGTAGGTTATGTGGAGGCCAGACGTTGATGTTAGGTGTGTAACTCAGTTACTCTCTGTTTTATTTTCTGAGACAGGGTGTTGCATTGAAACTAGAGTTCACTGATTTGGCCCTCCTAGCTAGGTTTCCCAGCCAGCAGGCTTTAAGATACTCCTGTCTCTGTCTTCCTAGAGCTGAATTATAAGCAAGAAGCACCATGTCCAGCTTTTACAAGGGTGCTGGGGCTCCAAACTCAAGTCTTCATATCTGCACTGTGAGCACTTTACTGACTATTATTCTCCTCAACCTTGGTTTTATTTTTTAGTTGCCCAGAGGAGTTTTATTATAGTATTTCAATATTTTCTCATAATGTACTCTGATCATGTTCATCTCTATTCCTCTTTCTTACATCCCTCCTTATCTTTTGTAGAAAGCAGTAAACAACTTTTAAAAGCTTGATCAAAAAGAAAAAAAAAAAAGCTGGAACCACTCATGAGCCATCCCTAAGATTGGGCCTATCGACATTCCCCCAAAGGATGAAGGGTGTGGGGGAAGGTCATCAGAACCCCACCTAAGTTCATTGCATGCAATGACCCACAAGGTCTCCTGGCCTCATGGGGAGACAGAGTATATATGAGGGTAGAAAACCAGGAGACAATGAGCTACGTGTAAGTGGCCACAGAAGGTCTCATCTGTGCTGGCATGAGACCTCTAAGTGGTGCTGGCAGCTTTGGGGTGTCCATGCTCGGCAAGCAAGCCTTCCCCCTGAAGCTGAGAGAGGAGCTTCCATGGGGTTCATCCCAACATAATGAGCTCCTTGGAGCAGCCTTGGGAGGTCATCATCCATGCTGGAATGAGACTTCTTTGTGGCACCACTGCTTTGGAGGCTACATGGTCCTATAAATTACAACTTACCCTGCTCTGTAAGTAACTGAATTAAATTCACTGGTCCATCAAAACTGGATTTTCTGTAATGTACTTGGGTCTGCCGTCTGTGTCCTATGTGGGGTAAATACATGTGTATTCACATCTCCCTGGAGAAAACATTCCCCACAGTACCTTAATTCTCCTTTCTGCACCCCAATAATTCCTTTTCCTCCCTAGATTATACATATAAGACAAAACACATGATACCTGCCTTTATGTAAACTTCTTATTTCACTTAACACCATGATCCCCAACTCCATCCATTTTCCTAAAAAAATTGCCAGGTGTAGTGGCACATGTCTTTAATCCCAGCACTTGGGAGGCAGAGGTAGGAGGATGATTTCATTCTTCTTTATTGCTGAATAAAACTCCATTGCATGTAGATGCCACATTTTCTCTATCCATTCACTCACTGGTGTGTTCCTAGGTTAGTTCTATAACCTGGCTACCTCTGTTGCAGTTCGTAACCCCTAACCTATGGACAGATCCAGTATGTGCACTGAGGAAGGAACCCAGTGGGTAGGGGACAGAGAGGAGGGAAACAGGGACACAGTCACAAGATTTGATACTTATTCATAATAAAGATGTAAAATAAATTAATAAATGAAATGAAATATTAAAATATAACCTGATTATTCTACATAGAGTAATAATAAAAATTGGGGTGCAGGTGTCTCTTCAACAAGTTGGCTTTGGTTCTTTGGGGAATATACTCAGAGTCCAAACTAGTTTTTGATGGGCATTAACTTCATCTGAAATTTGCATCTTCTGGTGTGCTGGGCAGTCCGCAGCACAGAGAAGACACTTCTGAGCAGGTTGATGCATACATTTCTGGTAGAATGAACAAGACTCCAGAACCCACTGCTGGCATAACCTCCCCCAGCAATTACTCTTCCCAACCCCATTCCTCCACATTCCAAATATTTCTCATGTTTCAAAGGCTTGAGAGAAATTGATGACAGAGTCCTATATCCCTGCAAGGAATTGTGTCAAGGAAAGAGCCTTTGATGTATCTCCATATTGCACAGCCTAAAATATATTTTAGGGAATTCCAAGCTATGAAGTTTTATGTAGAGGTTGCTTTAAGAAGTGACATTGAGAAAGGCCATAGCTGCTTCAAGAAAAATGGCGTGAGTAGAATAGAGTTGATGTGTCATTCTTCTTTTACTCTACGCTTATTTGTAGCCTGTCTTTATGACTCAGAGCAACCTCTGAAACACACATAAAAGTAGCAGATTGAGAGATATATGTGGAGTTCTAGAGATAATCACAATATAGTAATTACAGAGCAATGTATATTGTGGTTCAAGTAAAATGTTCCCTATAGACTCGTGTGTTTTGAATGTTTGACCCCCAGCTGGTGAAAATTTGAAAAAGTTATGGGTGCCTATGAGAGGTGGAACCTTGTTGGAGGAAGTATGTCACCGGGGGCAGACTTTGGGGTTTATTAGTTCAGGTCACCTTGCTAAAGCTAGCATCACTTCCTTCCTGTTGATGTGATGATGTGATCTGGGATTCCTGCTTGATCTGTCATGCTTTCTCCACCACAATTAAACTTCCCATCAAAACTGTGAGCTGACGGAGATGGCTCACATAGACCTCATGGAATCTACACAAATAAGATGACCAAACTCATAAAAAATAAAACTAAATTGCTAAAGACCGTATCATAAATAAAGACTATATGCACTCAACTGAAAGAAAAAGCATAAGAGCAAATAAACACAAAAGAAAATGGAAACTAAAAAAGGAGTTAAAAAAAATAAAGAACAAACAGAATTGTGCAGTCTATTCTATACACCAAATATGCCCCAAACCCAGAGACTATAGACAACAATACATCTTTCATCATTTCTGAGGGTCAGAAAGGACATGAACGAGTTGTTCACTTCTATAGCTCAGCTAAAAAACTTGAAGGCTATGGACTTGAGTGGTCTGAATATTTGTTCATTCATAGGTGCTGATGGATGCTAGCTACTGTCTATATTTTGGCTAGAATAATGGCACTGACTCACTTTAGGGCCCTAGGATTCCTCACAATATGTTAGCAGAGTCAAGGACAAGTAGGCTGATAGAAGCTGAGATTGGATTTCCCTGAGATAGCCAAGAGGAAACTGCATTCCTTTATGACCTGATCACAGAACACATTTGACATGAGGGGTGTTGTCATTTATGGGGTCATCACAAAGCATGACATAGATTCAGAGAGAGAGAGAGAGAGAGAGAGAGAGAGAGAGAGAATAGAATCTGCCTCTTGGTGGATGTGTCCATGATGTAAGAGTAGCATTTGAGTTAGACCAAATTTGTTGGTATGACCACTTGTGATTCAATAACTTTAACAGATGCCTGCTGAACCACACCAAAGTGATGTAACACAATGAATATGAAAACTTTCTTTAAGTAGGGACCGAAATATTAACATTGTGATTTTATTGGATATAATCAATGTATAAAAATCAACCCAGAAAGACCCACAGATCAATTGGATTAATCAATCTAATTTACATGTGCTTAGCTACCACGTCTCTAATAACCTGAGCTCTCATCCATACATCCTATAGTGTTCTAAGAAGGTTACTAGACTGCTAAGAAAAAGAAAAAGACCTTTTGGATATTCAAACAAACAAATCAATTCACTTATGAGGAAAATAAAATGAAGGTAGCACCACACATTGATATCAATGGATTTTTCCAGATAAGATTGATTAATGTGTTTACATTACTAAAGGAAATTGCATGCGAACCAAGATTTTTATAGACAAATAAATTGGCCATTAAGAGCAATGCCCACAGATAAACTTGCTATGAATATACAAGAACTGGAGAATGTGAAAGAGCTGAGAAGTGAGTGTTCAGCACTAAGTGAGACATCTGTTATCACACCCTCCAAAGCTCAAAGACCACTGAGGAAGAGGTGAAGGGGGAAATGTAAGCGTGCACGGATAAAGAAGAGTGCTCTGGAATGCTGTCTTCCAGACACAAAGTGGTGGTTGCTATGAGCTCTTACCTGCAGAAGACCTGCGTCATATAAGGGCAAAACAAATGACACCGAAATAGAAGAGGAACCAGTGTTGGAGAGAAGGGACTCAGTGGAGGGAGACATGGGAGGAAGTACAAAAATGGGTAGTGAAGGGGATTAGGATCAGAGTGCATTGTGTCTATGTATAGAGTTTGTCAATAAAAAGTAAAATGTAAATAACTAAAGGATTGGGGCAATGTATTTTCTTTCCTCCAGAATTGCTAGAGAAGACCCTATAAACAGTGCAAGAGATTTTCCTACAGAGACTGGTGGAGTGGTAGACCTCCAGAAGACATACGATGTGAGCTTGTCAGTCTATTAGAGATGGGTTACGTAAGGCATATACAAATTAGATTGATTAAGTCACCCCAGCATGTATACATTTTTGAAAGCATCATCTTGTACATCATTAATAGGAACAAATTTTTCTGGTCCATAAGAAAAAAAAAAGTTGATTGTAATGTTCATTAGAACAATTACTTTAAAAAAAAAAAAAAAACAACACCCTTGATCGCTATGCTTCCAACAGTAAAGTGAGGATTGATAATCTCACCTTCAATCTTGTTGCCTGAAAAAAAACATGAAAACTCAGCAATTTACTATAGTTGTGTCTGATTTGTATTGATCACAGTTCTACAGCTCAATGTTGATCTAATCTGGTGGACTTTCTAATAAAACGTGTAGTGTTCACAGTTACCCTGAAGATTTCAAAGTCATAGTGTGACTTCTTAATGCAGTGCTGAAATATTGTTGAGAAACTCAACTTGACAAAAACAACTAACAGAATATTACTAGAAAATAGAAATGTGTTCCCTTACTTCTTAATTGACTCTCACAAAAAGCCTTTTAGCTACTCTTGTTTGAACATTTCAAAGTATTCCCCATTTCTTCAAATTATTTCAATAATGTCTTAAGATATAGGTATGTTTATTTTAAAATATCCTATAAGCCAGACACCATGGAGCACTTGGAATCCCAGTGCTCAGGAGATTGAGACAGGAGAATTGCCATGAGTTCAAGATCAGTCTGTTCGACATAGCAAGTTCCAGATCAGTGAGAGGTATATAGACCTATAAATAAATTAATTAATTACATTATTCCATAGAGAGATATTTTTTCACTGCCAAGAGCCTTGTAAATATTGGGCAAACACTCTATCACTGAGATGTCCTCAGACTTGTTTTTAATTTTTTTTAATCAGGTTCACACTTTGCCCAGGTTGGTCTTTCATTTGCTCTATAGTCTTGGGAGGCTTGAAACTTGACATCCTCCTTCCTCAGCCTCCAAGTAGCTAAGAATAAAGGTCTATACAAACAGGCCACACTTACCATTTTTAAAAGGAAAAATTATAATTATAAAATTATAAAAATTATCTTTCTAATGAAATGTCCAATTTCAATTTCATTAGCAATAAGATAAATTATGGTGTCCACTTAAATAATAAACTTATAAATTTGGGGTAGGAGAAAGAAAGCAGAATGCACTGGTCATTTCTCTTTGTTGGACACTGTCCCTTCAAATACTCATATATCCAGTCCCTCCACTTCTGGCAAGGCTTAGCTACTTCCTAGTAGGAACTTGCATTCTTAAAACTGACTTCTCCATATTTACTCTACTTTGTGGTTTCCATACTATGTCTCACTCTAACATAACATGTATCTGTCTGATCTGTTCTACTTTTATCTTCATTGCCATTCAAACATCATAACAATCTTCTTGGATAATCCCTATTTTACAGCTGAGCCTGATGTTCAGAGTAATTCAATATCTTTTTCTTTTCAAATTCACACAGAAAGTAGCCTGTACAATGGAAACCCACATGTAAATCCATTGACTCTTAAGGACCCAACTGATGTGAAGTTGTCCAATGGCATGAGGTGTGGAACTGACCATGCTGAGAAGATGGAGTGACGCACATTGGAAGATGAATTAAACATACTTGACTCTATCTATGATGCAGTACAGGTTTGTGCTGGGATTTCCAGGATAGTAAGAAGAATGCTCCATTGCCCAGGGAGAGAGAGCAACTCTGGCTTAGCCTAGACGGAGAATCCTTCCTTGCTTGCCTGCTAGGTAACCTTGGGCAAATGATGAAATTTCCCTGGATCCAGTTCCTTCATCTGAAAGACAAACCAACCAATGCCCTGCCAGTGGGGTTACTGGACTCTGACTCCTCAACTGTGGCCAAAGGAAGAGCTTCCATGCCAGCATTCCAGCCCATGATGATCGAGGGCCCTGTTCACTTCACCCAGCATGGCTGCTCTTCCTGTCCGACCCTAAGGTGCCTCTCTTCATTCCAGGCTCTGCTGCACGATGGAGCCCAACGTCATGAATTCAAAGATTCTTTTACTAAAGCACATCTTTCCTTCCCCATGAGTGATGGGAGTTTCTTGATGTGAGTGTTTATATCCTGCTATATAAAGCGCAGTCAATTACTGAAGTATAGCAGTTGAAAATCCCAGTAGTAGTGAAGAAGGTTGCCATTTGTAAGTCATTCGTAGTAATCTTTAGTAACCGATAATTAGACACTAATTACCTCATTTGCTTAGTGCTGTTTTTACTGAGAAAGACATTTAATGAGTTAATTACAAGAAAAAGAATTGAGTGGTAATTAAATGCCAATTAAGGGGCTTTATCTATGTAAGCAAAGTACATTAGCTAAATAATAACGTTTAAAACCAGCACATTGTGATCAGAACAATAGTATCCTTATATGGATTATCCTGGCCTGTTAGTCTCGGTTGATAGGCCACAATGAGAACAAGTTTTACTTTATTGGGATTTATCTGCTTCAGTTCCATTGACATCTCACACCCAATAATAGTTTGCTGTGGAGCTCTCTTACGCACTTATGCTTAAAAAAAAAAAAAAAACAGCATCTCAGTCTTTTGCCTACTGGATGCAGTTGTATTTTTTAATTCACACACACACACACACAGGCAAATAAGTAAAAATCTAAAAGAATATATATATATATATATAGAGAGAGAGAGAGAGAGAGAGAGAGAGAGAGAGTACACTTTCATTATACAAAGGACTTTTTCTAGGCAAGTAATTTAATAGCCCTAGGCTTCAAGATCCTTATTAATAAAAAGAGGAGAATTTACTTCACACCATTGCTGAAAGGATTGGGTTGAATGCATTAATAAATGTAAAACTCTCCGAATTACATCTGACTCATAATTAAGTGTCCAATATATTTAAGCTTTCATTTTTTATCCTTTAAATTTCCACTCAAATAAGAAGTTACATGACATGTACATGGCATTTACAAGGATCCCAAACAAGAAACTGCAGGAGCCTTTGGAAAACAGAATGTAGATTGATGAGTCACAAGATTCTATTCCTTTAGGGATGCAGATGGAGATTGGATGGTGAGGCAGGAGCTTGAATCCTGTCCTATCAAATCTGAAGGTTATCCTAATGGTTATAAAAACAGAAGCATATCGTTGGTGTCTGTTACGTAGACTTATCATGAGTTAATTGACCACCCAAAGCAGAAGTCCAGAGACACTTAAGATCTCAACAATAAACAGACTTAATAACTCACCCACCATGACTCAGGGAACTGAGTGTAAGAGGGGACAGAAAGATTGTAAGAGCCATGGTGGTGGAGAATATCCAGAGACATTGCCCCCCTCAGCTACAACACACAAAGTCGGATGGGGGGGAACCTGGCTACCTGCTGTGCTATTCATAACCCCCTACCCCAAGGACTGATCCAGTATGACCACTGAGAAGGGCTCCCAGTGGGTTGGGGACAGGGAGGAGGGAAATGAGGGTACCATCATATGATTTGCCCATACAATGTATCTAATTAAGGACAATAAAGATATCATAAAAGAAGCATTTTAAAAATGGAAATAATCACATCTAATTTTCATTCTAGCAAACTCACTCCATTGACAGTATGGAAGGCTGGCAGGCCGAGGGCAGAAGTAACCAGTAACAATGAAATTGGGTTCTGTGGTAAGTTTGGGTGTTAGTTTTCCAACTGAAAAAAAAAAAAAAAACTAAGTATATTGGTCTAGGGCATTATCACTGAGGATGATGACATTCTTTTTAGTGGGACAGTTGGTTTAAAGGTCTTATTTTGAACTCCTATAAAATTGGCTTCAATTCTCTTATCTAGGTGTTAATACGTAAACAAAGAAAGGTGTTTGTGCGTTTTGTTACTGGTGCCATCTTTCTTCCCTCCATCCCTCCCTTCTTTAATTCTCCTAAACCTCAAGAGACACTTGGTTGTGAATGGCCTCTAATAATTTTCTTCGACTGCTTGCAGCCCTAAAATAAAGTGTGGAAGAACTGCTCTTTGTTGGCACACATGCTCTTTGTTGTACACAGGAGCTTCAAATGGAACTGATCCTCAAGTGTGCTATGATCTCAAGGTCACTCCTACCCATGCATTACAAACCCTCCTTGTTCTCAGTTGATGACAAGAACTTAGAGTAAATTTACGCAGTCTTTACCATTGCACTGAATTCAGCCATGTGCCTTTGAAATATGTATCTTAAATTAGTAGTGATTTAGATTAATGGCATTTCCATAAAATGTACTAATAATAAGTTATGCTCTCCTCATATTTTAGAGAGAGAGCTAATTCATCTGGGCTGATTGAGCTGCTTTAGAACTTCCTGAAAAGTCCAGGTGAATGTGATTTTTGGACTCATTGTGCTGTTAATGGGAAGAGCTAAATTTGTTGGCAACACTCCTGTGGCATTCTTGGTGAATGACTCCAGGTGCAGTTATTAAGGTCAAATATTACAGTGTCACTCTGAGATATTTTCCTATAAAACTGAAGAGGAGGATCTCATGTCTCTTAATATAGAGGTCCCTAATGAACCATGTCCCACCTACAGCTGTTAAGACCAAATGTGTCTCAATAAAAATGTGTGCTTATCAAAACTCGATTGAAGACAAGAAAATCAGAGCCTTATTACCTATGAAGATATAAAATTATAGGCCTAGGAAAGAAATTACATAGGCTATTCTCAATTCCCTCAGCTCTTATAAAAATACGTACAAAAATGGTACAGTTCTCTTTGACACCTGAAGGCCATCTGATAGACATGTCTGTCGGCTCTAGGGGTGAAGGCTGTGTAACTGGTCTGTTAGGAAAGGATGTTATATCATCTTTTCTTTACCATTCTACCTGGGAACTTGTGAAAGATGTACATTTAGTCAAGGAACACAACCTTCTAAACAGAAGGACCATTTATCTTATCAAGGGCACTCAAGGATCTGCACTGCACTGAAAGCTCCAAATAAGTTTAGTTAAGGGCAGTAGGCGAATGACAAAAGGCAGTATATCTTCTAATTCTGCCTTTCCCTATAAACCTGCTCCAGAGATTGACAACCCTCACAGCTCACAATTTCTTGAGTACAATCTGAGTAGGCCTTCAAAATAGCATTTAAATGCCAAGTCTTGTCTCTCCTGTTTACATTCAATTAGCAAAGACAATGATATGAAATGACTTCCTCGGGTCATATAACTAGAACTCAATTAGTGCACATTGTCCTGATAAACTTGATTTTTTGGGGGGATGTGTGAAATATACTTGTGCTTTCTATGATATTATAGTAATCTTCTATTTATTATTCTATCTTTAGGATAGTAGATCAGTTTAACTTCTGTCTTGAAGAACTATCCAAACAAAGGTTGCCGGAGACAAGTTTATAAATTGCTGAGTCACTACCAAATTGTTTAATCGCCTCAGATGATGTTGTCAAGGACCTGAAAGGTGGGTATTTCTTGTTCAGAAGAATTTCAGCAATACAAAGAAAAGCCACTCTGAATTCCCTTTACTCACTGGATATTTGCACTTGGAATCAGAATTGAGGGCTAAAAGCCTGGCCACACACAGCCAGAAATGCGGGCCCTTGGCACTTTGACAACTCTGAGAGACGATGTACAACCAGGGACATGCAGCAATTAGACGCTCACATTCCTGTGTGCTTTCTCTCTCCCAACCCTATAAAATAATCAAATGTCCTCTCCTAGCTCTGCTTGATATTTAATTTAGCAGGACTTGTGCTGGGGCTGCATGCTTGAAGGGATTTATAAGCAGACTGAAGGAAACTTCACTGTTTCAGAATTTCAACTCAAACCCACTAGAGTGTTCCTTCCTTGTTGGAATCTCAATTCGTGCAACAAGGAAGAATTAGAATTGCTTTATGAAACAGGGCCCGTTGTATTCTCTGGATGTTTCCATAAGAACCAAGCATCTTGACCATTGGAAATGTGCTTGCCAGTGGGGGGAGGGGCAGTTATAGTAGAAGAAAGGAGATTTGTAGGGTAATGACTTAACCATTAAGCTAGACCAATAATGATTTGAAATCACAAAATCCTTACTTGCATACTGTAACCTATTGAGCAAGAAGTGGGCATCATCTGGCAAGAGGGGCCATGAATAGAAGGGGAAAGAGTCTAAGCCCATGAAAAAGTATCAGTCCCACAACTCCTGGCCCCAGTCATTGGCTCCTTCCTACACTGAGCTATTGATCAAAGAGACCCACAAGGTCCCCAAAACAAGACAGGATTCTGTCAAAGCCCTTGAATACCCACTCCAGGTCTGAGGTAGGATCCTGTTGCTGAAGAAACCACAGAAAGCTATCTATCAGCACCGAGAGACCTGTGAGGTCCAGTGCTGGAAGGCACTGCATAAGCTTCCAGGGGAAGCTGGTCAACGACAGTTGGAGTAAACAGAGATCACTGACTTGAAACGCAATGAGTAGACTGAACACAAGAGAAGACCAAACACACTTGCTTCTGGGAGAGACCAGCAAGCATTTGTGCAATGGAGGCGCCAAAGCCTGGGGGAGGCAATTAACAGCTTTTAATTTGGCCAAATAATTCACTCAGTGATGGGGAGCCCTTGACTGGAATTGGATTTCAGGGTGAAATACATTGGGAACCAAAATCCTGTGCCCCCCCCCATAGAAATTCACTTTACAAGTGAATTACAAAGAGGCTAATCACAATAGAATCTAGCCAATTCAGAAATGTGCATCTCAGTTAACCTATACTGATCTCACTCTCCGATGGAGATTCTGTTTGTATTTATCAGAAGTCAGGGAGAGATTGGTGGCCTTTATAACCATACCTACAAGCCACTGGCTGATGTTTGTCATCCTGGCAAAAGATGAGCCACCCCAGACCTACCATGGAGGATCCATATGGAATCCCGCAGAGAGTGGTGGGTTAAGCAAGAGATCTAAAACCACAGCCAATCAGTCAACCCAGGATGAGCCAGACAGACAGACACCAACGATTTTCAACACAACCTAAAGCAGAAGTACAGAGGCCCCTAAGACCTCAACAATAAAGCAGCCTTAATACTCACCCACCATGACTCAGGGAACTGAGCCAAAGAGGGGGCAGAAAGATTGTAAGAGCCATGGTGGGGGAGAATATCCAGAGACATGGCCCCCCTCAGTAACAAGATACCAAATGGGGAGGAACCAGGCTAACTCCTAGGCTATCCATGATCCCCTACCCCATGGACTGATCCAGACTGCCCACGGAGGAGGAGGATATCCAGCTGATTGGAGACAGGGAAGAGGGAAATTGGGGAACTGAGGATACCAACACATTATTTGCTCATTCATTGTATCTAAGTATGGATAATAAAGATATAATTTTTTTAATGCTGTAAAGAAATAATTCTTTGCATGTGAATAAAATTTAAATTAAACATATAGCAAATAAATAAAAAAAAGAAAGGAGATTTGTAAAGGTAACCAAGGAGCCAACGGATGTGCTTTTTAAACCTTATGTAAAATACTTTAAAACAATAAAGTAGAAAACCCACACACTGAAGAAGTCTGTAAGCAACTGTGGTTTTCTTTGGAATGCAAAAAATGTAATCTGAGTTATGACAACTTATACTATGGGTTAAACTGAAAGCAAAAATTTTCTATAATTGAAAGAGTTGGTAAGGAAAACAATTTTCTTTCTTGGAACCCTATGGTCACTATCCTGAATGGGGCTAGAACAGGTGTAGGGAGGCTTTTAATATAAAGCAAAAGAGAGTGAATATTCAAGGTATTTTGGACTAAAACTGTCACAACTACACAGCTGTCTTTATTATATGAAAATAACCACAGAGAACTCCTAAGCAAATGAATGTGGCTGTGTTGTAAGGGCAGGCTGAATTTGACCTGTTTTTTAGCTAAATTTACCTGAGGCCAACCTGGTTACAAAGAATCAAAAGGTGGTCAAATTATAAATTGAAATTAGAGAAAAAAAATGTGTAAAAGAAAAATATACAGCTAAGCAGGTCACTATAGCTACCATATCGATAGATGCTATTGTGTGAATTTTTTCTCTGAGGAGATATGAGCAAATATTTACTCACCTCAGATAACGCACCAAAGACAGAAATAAAGAAGCAATTGTCCTTAAGCATAGCTTGGTGGACCAATGAGTTTAATTGGGCTTACTAATAGGAACACAGATAAGGGGTGTTGCACTTACCTTTTGATGTTGGGACAAATATCCAACCAGAAGCAGCTTATGGAAGAAAAGGGTTTATTTCAGGCTTACAGAATCCAGGAGAAGCGCCAACAATGGCAAAAGAAGTTGGCTCACTTATTACATAGATCCATAGTACAGACATCACCAACAGCCAGCAAATCCCAACAGCCAGAGCTCCAAACTGACTCCAAAGGGCTAGACTAAAAGATCCTCCCCCAATGACACCTCCTCTAGCAGGCTGCTGAAGACAAGTTGACAGCTCAATCTTAGTCAAGAATGCCTAAAAAAATTATAAATAAATAAATGAATAAATGAATGAATAAATAAATAATAAATAAAAAGAATGCCTGAGTCTATGGGGCCCATACATTCAAACTACCACAGGGGAAACTTCCAGGAACACAGGCAACTTCTGAGCAGCAGTTCCCCTATTGGACAAAATGTCTCTCTTCCTCAAGCAACCCTAAACTGTCTCCTTGAGAAGAGGCAGGGCATCATGAGCTCCTTCTCCTACTAACCACTAACTGCCTGCAAATTTGGGGGAGAGGTGTGGCTTCGTGAGATCCCTCCCTCTGGATGGATAGTTAAGGGGCTCCATCCTGTGTGGGAGAGCAAATCCATGTCATGCCTGGAGGACAGCTTCTCACAAAAATTTTGAAATAGTCCTTGACTTTGATTTAAATCAAGGAAATGGAGGAAAGGTATGATCCTGATCTGATGTTCCCTTATTTAGTTTTCAATAATGCAAACCAGACAGCATAGACGTGGATATGAGGGTTAGAATGATACTAATCCAGCTCACTTCTAAAGGAGAGATGCTAATGCATTTTATAAATACGAAGTATGGAAATGGTGATATAAGCCAGCCACTGCTCCAACTAACTTTACTCAGTCTTTCTCTATGAAATGCCTTGTAAATGTCAAATGGTAATTCTTAGATGTTTGAATTCACACATTGAAAGTTTTTATTGTAGGGAAGGACTGTGCTTTTAAAAATCACACACAATTTGTCGCTTTATGCTGGGGAACGTTAAGGCCCAATGTTCATACACACAGTCATTTAAAAGCTCTCCTTAAAAGTGATGGTAAATCACTCTCCAGCCGGGCTTCAGCAGTATCGCCACAGGGAACCTTAGCTGCCCCTTATATATTAAGCATCTCTTAAAATGAAAAAAAAAGTTTATTTCATTTTCATGGAGTCAAAGAGAGAAGAAGTCTTAGGAAGCTTCCTCCTTGATCACCTAAGGCAGAGGTCTATGAACGTCTTGGGCTCTTGGCCACACTAATGACAATTCTCTGACTGCTTCTCTGGATCTTCTAGCAGGAAGCCTCCACTGCTCTGTTTTGATGTTACTACTTATAGCCTCTACTAGTATTTATAATTAAGAATCTAAACATATTTTCCTGTAGAATTAATATGTAATTTTTTTTTCAAAATTTCAAATCAACAGAGAATTTTCATGCAGGAGAAATCAGTTTGTTTCCTCCATTGGTTAGAGAAGGTACAAGTTGAGTGGATTCCTAGATTACAGAAAGAAAAGTAGGCCCTCTTTGCTCTATTTCTGGTCTTCTGATTTTACCTACAGTTTATCATTCAGGATCTCCATGAATTTGCACTCTAACCAGATTTCCTTTAAGCCTGTCTGGTCTCTCCTCACAGAATTCATTTGACAGACCTGTATTTTAGACTCATACATCAGACAATGCAACATATTTCTGTATTAAAGAAGTCATAAAACTACACCTGTTTCTAGTGAAGCTGTAAAACACAGGGAGAGATGGGATCGAGAGTGTGAGAATCCTGATTTAGGCTCACATCCTGCTATAAACATTTTAACCATGTCATAGCCCTTACAAAGAGGAGGAGGATAAGGATACCCACCTCAGAGTTGAGGATTAGAGAACGTAATGCATTTGTAACAGTCAAAGGAGATCATCACGTGGGAATGAATGCCTCGAGAATTGACAAGTGCTAATCTGATTTTTTGCTGATAACTTTTCTGCACTAAGAAAGCTATCTCTTGAACATACCTGTCCCCTGAGCTGAGCCAGACTGTCTTGAGGAAGGTCAGCATCAGAGATAAACATCAACCTCCCACTCCTTGGTAAGTCTCTTGTCTCCTGTATCACTGTGTATCATGTCAAGCCTACACTGATGCTGGCCTGAAATGTTAAGAGTTAAATACTCGACTCAGCTACAGTCGAGTGAAGGAAAGGAGATGAGGGATAGAAGGAAAAGAGGATCTGTGGTTGAGGATAAAAGGAATGTCTGAGGACGCTACACCAGAATCAAATGGTTTTGCTGTTCCCAAGTGACTCCGCCATCAGAAATGATTTTATTTATTCAGTTCTATGCATCCAAGAGACCAAACAGAAAATGAAAACACAGAGCAAGGAAATTCCATACTAAAGTTAATGGCAACAGAAATTTCTCATAGAATGTAAAGGAAGGTAAAGACGCTGTATTACAGTTACTATCTTATTGCTAGGACCAAACACCCCACCGAAAGGAACTCGTGGGAGCAAAGGGTTTATTTCAGTTTATAGTTTTGAGGGGAAGCTTCATGGTGGCAGGGAAAACATGGAAGGCCTAAGTAGGAAGGCTGGGTCACATGTCCATATCAGCATGAAGGAAGGAGTCTGAGTGAGCTAAAGCTACCTAATGGCTGAACTGATAAACCTCAAGGCTCACCTCGAGCCATTAATCTCCTCCACCAATCTCCCAAACTGCCACCAGGAGGGGACCAAGTATTCAAAACACATGGGAATATGGGGGACATTTTACATTCAAACCACCACATTGTGCTTCAGGAGAAAAGTCCTAAAGACTGTAGGCAGATAAACTGAACTTTCCATCATGTCCAACAGTAAGAAGTGGCTAACCCAGCATAAACTGTGCAGGATTAGAACTGGCTACCACCAGGAACAAACATCTGTGAGGAAGAGTTGTTGAAGAAGAACCAAATGGGGATACTGTAAAGACTTTAATTTCCTTTAGTCCAGTGAATAAGAATTGTAAATTAACTTTTTAAAATTATTATCTTTATTTTGAGTAAGTGTATACATTGTAGGAGCAACTCTTGTGATGGTCTCCCTGTTTCCATCCTCTCTGTCCCCTACCCATTGGGGTCCTTTCTTGGCGCACATACTGGATCTGTTCATAGGTTAGGAGTTATGAACTGCACCAGAGGGAACCAGCTTTTTTTTTCTTCCCCCTTTCTGCGTTGTTGCTGAGTGATGTCTCTGAATATTCTCCCCCACCATGGCTCTCACATTCTTTCTGCCCTAACCAGGTTAAGCATGAACATTAACTTTTAAATTATACTGTGAAAATAAAAATAGAATAAATACATAAAGTCATATTAGAAATAATTTGTTATGCTTTATATAGCTATTCTTCTAAGCTCTGAAATATCTAGAAAGTTATTGCTTGTCTGTCTGTGTTTGCACGTGCATGGTACCATCAAGCTTAGTATCCATGGAGAATTGATTCCAGAAATCTCCCTGGGTACCTCAAATGCCAAAATCTACAGCTGCCCAAGTAAACTTATACAAATGGCATATTTTCATATACCTATGCATACCCTTCCATGTTGTTTTAATCCTCTCTAGGTCATTATAAAATCTAATACACTCTAAATGGTATGGAAATGGTTAATAATCCTCAATGTATAGGAATAATGACCAAATAATCTGTGCATATTTAGTACAGACACAATTTTATGTTCAAATATTTTCAATCTCCAGTTTGTTGAATCCATATGAGGAACCCATAGATATGAGAGTTGACATATATGTATATGAATATATGTGTACATATGTGTATATGTGAATAGATGTATAAACATATGTGTGTCCATATGTACACATATATAACTTTCAAAAAACATGATAAGACATTGCCTAACTTCTTGTGAAAATCAATGGAAAGTTACTCACAAGTCTCTTGACCAGAATAATTGAAACAAATAGTCTCATCACTTTTAACAGAATTATGCCAAAGTCAGGGATTGTTCTTTCTCTCCTGTTTTGCTTCATTTTATGTTCCTTGTCAGATGTTCCACAGATTGTTAGAGTTTGGCCCTTTCAAATCATGGATATTCAGGAGGAGAGAAGTAGTATGATGAAAGATTCACTCCTTAAAGAATCTCTCTTAAACTCTTACAGGAAATACCAGCCCACAGACAGACTAAAGAGAGAGAACAAATATCCACAGGGAGTTGCTTCTCTGATGAGTACATCCCACATTTAATCCTGATGTCACTCTTACTGACTCCCTGAGGACACCATCCTTACTCTCAGAGATTGGATTGTTTTGAAGACAGCTTAATTAACACTAAGTAATTAGCAAAGCACAAAGGAGGTGCAGAAATAGGAGAACAGAATCATGACATTTAAGAACTAAAAGTTTACACTCATGTGACTGACCTGGCAATCTTTACAGAACATGAAATATTTAATCAGAACTGGACTTAAATCCTAATTCTGCTGTTATTAGCTCTAGAGCATTGGAAAAGTTCATTGCCACCAGCATCACTACATCATCAATGAGTTTTGGGGCTCTGTTTGTTTAGTCATCTGAAATAGCTGACTGGTCCAAAGGTTTATTACTTGACTCTCAATAAGCTAATCAAATACTATTTACTTATTATTTATTTATGTGTGTAAACGTGACACAGCATGCATGCAGAGATAGAAGACAACTTCAAAGTGTCTGTGCTCCACCTTCTTCGAGACAGGCTCTTTTCTGCTGCAAACAAACCAGACTAGCTGATCCATGAGCTTCGGGTTGTCTCAGGAGCATTGGTACCACAGATGCATGCACCACTTTGCTTCCAACTTACATGGGTGTTGGAGAATTGAACCAGGTCCAACAGACTTTGTAAGCAAGGGCCTTTAACTGCTGAGCCACTGATTAAATGATTCCTATTCCTTGAATCCACGTGGCTTTTGTTGTCTATGGTCCAGGCTGGCCAAGTATATTTTGAAATCATAGAGTCTTCCTGGAAGAGAGTTGACTCCTGGCTCAAGTTCATTCAATGTGACTTAGTTCTGGGGAGTTTATTTGAGCTGTTGGAAAGAATTTTTCTCTAGTGCTTAGCACGTGATGGGCTGGCATTCGTCCTCAATGCCTACATGTCTAGCAAAGCTTAGTTCATAAAACACAGAGCCCGTTGCTTTTTGGACGACTCGAGGCAAAAACCTAGGCAACAGCTCATCCTTCCACTACTACAGGAGCTCACTGGACTACAGTGCACAAACGTTTTCTCAGCTTGCCAAGACAGAGCAAAATAAATCAAAAACAATAACAACAAAAACATCCACAATGTGTTGGGCTGGAGAGATGGCTCAACAGTTAAGGCACTTGCCTCCAGTGCCTAAGGCCCCGGGTTCAATTCTCCAGGACTCACATAAGCCAGACCCACAAGGTGGCCCTGATTCTCTCTCTCTCTCTCTCTCTCTCTCTCTCTCTCTCTCTCTCTCTCTCTCTCTCTCTCTCTCTGTCTGCTTAAAAATGAATAAATAAAATATTTTTAAAAAAATTTAAAAAAAACATCCACAATGTGAACTTATACCAAGAAATGGATACATAATCAAAAGATATTCTATTCCTTCCAGAAGAGCTATTGGTAGCTAATTGGTGTTATATAAGGGAAAACTAAGTTCTTCCGTGGAGAAAGATGCTCATATCCCACCCAGGCTTATGCAAGCAACCCTAATTTAACTCAAAAATAAAAGTAAACCACAAAAGTAGAAAGGGGATTAGCTGGGAAGAATGGATTTAGTTGAAGTGGGAGACAATTAAGAGAAGGCCATAGGGGTTGAGTAAGATCAAAAGGTATTATAGGCATGAATAAAATAGTCAAAAATTAACACATTTTTTAAAAGAAGAAAAAGAATTTATAGTTCCTTTGTTTTCTTTCTCCAACCTAGAGGCTCCTGTTGCCTACTATGGAACTTGATGCACAGAAGATGTAAACAGGAGCTATAGTGGAGCAAACAAGTGGCTGAATAAATTAACAAGTTGATCAAAAGTTTTGTGAACCAAGTGAGTTTGCTCTTTGGATCATTGAGGCTTTTGGAGATGAGCAACTTTTCTTTGAATCGCTTGCTCTCTGGTGGGTGTTTGATTCTGACTCAGTGGCCTAGCTGGAGCACTGTAGCTTCGTTGATAAGACACTCCCATGTCAACCCTGACAGCACACTAACTTACTCTGTCCTTCTGAGCAACTTGGAGTAGCATCCCAGGACCACCCTGCTCTCCCTCCTCTGGGTCTTGTCTCCTCTTGTTACTCATGCATGTCATATGTAATATGCATGCCATATGTAATATGCATGCCACATGTAATATGCATGTCACATGTAATATGCATGTCATGTGTAATATGCATGCCATGTGTAATTATGAGCTGCATCAAGTGTTCCTGTCATCTTTAGGTTGGCCCCTCAGCACCTGGAGAGGAAGCACTTTTCAAGTTGGTTGTGAAAAACACAAACTTATGGTCATGTGGTGTTTTTTTTTCTTTGTTATTTCTTATCATCTAACAAAGTTACTTGGGGCAAACACATGGGAAAGATGTGATGAGATTCACTGCTGAACTCTTTGATATCCAGCAACACTGTAGTGTAACACTGGGGGACAATAGTTAAGGCACAATTAGTCTTTATCTTTGGGGAGCTTTATCTAGTGGTGAAGAAAGATACTAAGCAAATCCTCTACAAAGCAAAGTGCTATAAGGAAATATAAAGGAATTATGGATTAGAAAAGAGAGATAAGATTGAAGATTAAACATTACTTAGATTTAATTTTGGGGGAGGGTGTAATTTTGTTTGAAGACAGGTGCATGTGCGCCACAGCAAGCATGTTGAGAGCCAAGAGGACAATCTCCAGTCTGAGTTCTTGCCTTCCAGCTTACTTAAGATAGTGCCTCTCATTTTTCACTACTGCATTTGTCAGGCTAACTGGCCAATGAACTTTCAAGGAATTCTCCTGACTGCCTCCCATCTTCCCATAGGTGTACTGGGATTACAGACAATGATACTACTATATCATATGTGTATTTCAGAATCTGAACTCAGGGACTCACACTTGCATGGCAAAGGCTTTATTCACTGAGCCATCTCCCCAGCCCAAATTTACCTAGACTTTTTTTTTTTCTCCAAAATCTCAGTTTCACCATTTGCTAGCTGTGTGACTTTGGCAAGCCACTTAACCTCTCTGATGAATAGTTCACAGATCTATAAAGTGAGAATAAAAATAGTATACATTTCATAAGGGTGCCCCAAATGTGAAGTTGTAATAATAACAGTAGCCATTCTACAGGGTTCTAGAAGGCCTTAAATGCATCACCATTTGTAAAAATGCTTAGAATTATGCCCGATATCAGTAAATACCTAATAAGCATGGTCCATTTTAATGATTACTACTATAAATTAGAATGATCATGTAATGATAATGTAATATGCCTACATTATAGCATAACTTAAATGGACATTTTAAAATACTGTCTGAAAATGAGATGAATATAGAAGTGCCTTAAAGGTTGAATTGAAGCATTATCACGTACGTGATTGCAACTCTAATGAATTCATATACACATATCTCAGTTTGGACTGACCAAGTACAATACACACATCTGTCATTAGAAAGGACTTAGAGGAACCGTTCCTACAACATGCTAGTTCAGGAAACCTTTTAGTTATACCAAGAGGTATACCTGACTGCTTTCTGGGTACTTTCTCTGGGTTCAGAGATTGAAATCTGAAATTCAGAACCAAGTTGCTTCTGGAACTGTGTGGTGAGCCAATGATCTGGGGGAGAGTGAGATACCCAGGGGAAAGAACAATGTAAGACCCACTTACCATCTGTCTTCCTGCTCAACAGAAGGACCAGTTTCCAGGTGGTAGAAAGACAGAAAATATGACCAGATACCATATGATGAGGACTGGTAAAGGATATATAAAATTCTGGGAACAAATAGTGGTCTTTCAAGACCATTGACACACTAAAAGTGGTTTTAACTTCAATTTGGCGGAAAGGGAGAAAGAGAGAGGGGGAATCATTTTCACATTACCCACCCACTTGGCCAAGAGAAAAGCCAGAGTGAGCAACATTAGGACCATAGAGGTGATGCAGTCAAACTGGATATTACATTTTACACAAGCCTCTCTGAACCTCTCTATCTCCAAATGGTAGGAATGCTTAATTAAATCCATATTTTTTAAGCACTACAATCTTTTTAATGTAATTATTTTTCATCTTTTGCATCTGGGCAAGAACTCCTCTGTTGGCATAAGGAAGAGAAGGCAGGCTCCACAAGCCATTCCCTGCTAGCCAGAAAATGAACATTTGACTAACTGGAGAAGCAACCTCCTTGTCCTAAATCTAGACAGCATGTGGAATTACCTCAAGAGACTCTATCTCTTCCACTCCTCAAGCCCAGCCCAGAAATCTCCCTAAAACCATATGGTGCCCAGAACCTGCTATGTCAATGTGCCTTGGAATATTCCAGGGTGGGTACCACAACTAAGGCATGTTTTTCAATAGAAGATCTTCAGCTATTTGCAACTGTATCTCCCAATGTCTCTGTTATGTTCTGTTGAGGGCCATTTCCTTGCTTTATTTGGTTAGCATTATGCTTTCATGCTGATGATTCACACTGAGGTGGAAATGACTCTTTCCAAATACGGCCCCCAGAAGTTGAGTATAAAGGTTTCAGTTTATGGTCTTGCAAGATGAAGCATTTCAACACATCCAGCTCTCATGTGGAGTTACACCTCCATCTGGCTCAGGAGGATTTTCTTTAATTTCATGATTACTGAAGGTTTATGTACCCCCAAATATGCCCACAATAAGCAAGAGAGACCACCACTATCCAACACTAGTTTCTCTCCTCTAGTTCCCACGGTGCTCCATACTTACCACTAAGCTTCTGCTTGCTAGATATCAGAACAGTTTGTCTTTCTTTCCTACTAGCCAATACAGTTAATTATCCAACACATATATTGTTATAGAATTGAAACTTCACAGGCTCATAACAACCGTGTGAATTCCCTCAAGCACAGGAGGTATTCTCAGATTTTTTCTAATAACTTTTTTCATTCAGGACTCATGTCCACCTGTTCTTTATGAACCACCACAACCTTGCCATAAGGTTCTGAAACCAGAAAAGGATAACAGTATGTTCTAAAAGAAGAAACAGAGGAGATTGCATAGAAAGGGAATGAATATGCCATGGGGATTTTCTTGCTTCTTTAGCTATATACACTCTGTCTTTTCTCTTGTTTATTCAACCCAAATTTACCATTACCTATAGTAATTTAAAACAAGAGGTCACTAAATGCGACCCTGCTCTTTTATGGGAAAGTATCAGATAGAAATAAGGCTCCCAGCTTTAGAGGCATCAGTCTGAAGTCATACTCTTATAAGACTTTGGGTAATTCACTCACTGTCTCTTAACTGCAGTTCCTTCACCTACAACACCTACCTCCCTCACCAAGCCAACCACACAACCGTTGTCTAGGTCATATGAATGTCTATACATCTAAAGCCATGGGACCTTACTTGTGGAATGGGCTATCTAATGCAAAGCCATGATGAGTGAATTGGCATCAGATTCCGAGCTTTGATTCTGCCCCCAAAATATGACAATGTGACTAAGTCTAAAACCAAGTGATCATGTGGGGTGGCAGCCCTGCCTCATAATAGGCAAGGGGAGAGCTGGCTGTATGATAAAGCAGCCATGACCCATCCACCACGTGGCTGAACCCTCTGCAGATCATCAAGAGTTGAGTAACTCACAGCAGGGGCACAGGATGGCTCCTTGCACTGCAGTTACCCATATGGTGGGAAAATGGAGGTTGCTTGTGCCAAACGCAGACCCAATTAAAACTTGGAAAGGGTCCTCCATTATCACATTTGTAGCCATAATTAAATTTGGGTACTGCAAAGAGCTGCCAAGCTTGCATTTCTGTTTTGGAAGGTGGGACATCTGCTAACATTAGTGTGGACATGCACATGGGGTTGTCACAAAAATCTGGCTTCAAGATGAGCATTCATAATAAACTATAGTTTGTTTTAAGGCTGTGGACACTAAGCCCTGCATATTATTGAATGTGCCTCAGTTTCCTTCTGACATCGTGTAATTTGTGATGGCGAATATGGGTGGCTTTCTTTGCTATTCTTCATTTCTGGAGTTGATGCCTTTAAAGACTAAATTGACATGTGTCAACAACTTCATCATGGTAAGTGATTTAGGACTGAAATAAAAAGCTTTAGAACAATTATATAGCTTATAAAAGTCCAAGATAACATTGGAATGATATGTGACCTGATTTACCCATCTGCCCCAAGTGGCAAAGCCTCCCAGCTCTGGAGTGTGCACTTAATTAATAACATGGATACATTTGCATAATTATTTGCCGATATGATAAACTTTCTCATTTGTAAATTATTTTAAACCAAACAGTAATCTTTATGCAATAGGTAGCTTTGTTCCTTTCTTGCAGGAGAAAATCAGTTGAAATTCATTAAGTCACATACTGACAAGCTGGTAGCCAGTGGTAGTGAGACTACAGCCAGATTTTCTAAGTTCTACTTTGCCTGTAGCTCCTTAGTTAAGTCATACCATTTCATGTCCATAGAGCCAACTACTCACCACAAACATCTGAACCTGCGTGTCCATTCTTTATAGGTAATAATACTGAAACAGTCAGAACTGTCAACAACCCTGTGTAATAGGATGATGCCCTCCATTGAACAGCAGGAAGCAAAGCAGTGTTCTCCACTCAGCACTGACCAATCCAACCATGGGTAGTGAAGAAGCCAAGAATAACCCAGATGCTGAATATTATCAAAAGGGAAGGAAAAGAAGACTATACTGGAAGAGCTCTATGCTGTTTATTTTATTTATTGTATATATTAGCCAAAGTCATTGTAGTGTCATTTCCATAGCAAGTGGAAGAGATGTGGCCATATTGGATTCTCCCTAAAATTCTTTCCAGGATTAAAAGTTCTATTTGCTTGCTTCATTATTGCCAAGACTTTCTGAGTTTGAGTGACTCTAAGCATATACAAGTTTCTCATATCTAAGACTAATTCAACCCCATGATGGTTTGAATGTAAAAAATGTCTTGATATATCTTTATATATTTTAAATACTTATTTCCCAGCAATTTGGGAATATTGTGGGACCGTTGGGAGGTGGAAATTTGCTTGTGTGTCACAGTGAGGGGAGGGAGTTGAGGGTAATATAACCCAGCTTCAAGCTCAGCAGTGGCTATTTCCTTCCTGCTGCTATGGAGACGTGATGCCCAGCGGTCTGCTCTGCCATGCTTTTCCCACCATGATGAAACTTTCTCATGAAACTATAAGCTAAAATAAATTGTTTCCTTCTATAAACTGTTTCTGGTCAGCTATTTTGTCCCAGCAACAAGAAAGGTGATCGCTACAAGCCTGTCTTACAGACCATAGTGAATCTTACTTAGCTAAGAATTAACTTTGACAATGGACAAAGTGAATTGGCTCTGTAATTTGTTACATTGTAAGAAGAAAGATGTTGAGGCAGTAATTTATATAGAAGAGAAGGGAGATGGTTAAGCATGATCAGTTAATTATAAGTGATTATTTAACCTTTTTTTAATCTTAAATATATATTTATTGTCCATAATGTGTTACATTATTCAGTGGGCAAACAATGAGCTGTTATCCCCAATTCCCCAATGCTCCCCCTCCCCATCCCCAATCAGCTGG
>PVHP010002252.1:0-49807 GCA_004024765.1 Zapus hudsonius | reverse complement strand
TTTAATGTTTCTGATACACAAGCAGGATGCCGATCAGAGTTCATATCTACAGAGGACTTTTGCACACATGACTATGATCCTCACAGCAACACTGTGGGGTGAAATGGTATTTTATCCTGCTTCATAGATGATGAAGGAAGATACATTAAGGGTGATACACAGTGTCAAACCCTTAGAAAACCTGTGATGTATTTGCCACCACCTGAGTACAAGTTTAATGTTCACAGTAACAGAACATATACAACTTCTCCTCATAGGTCTAGTGAAAATGACCACCAATATTTATTTAACCAAACAGCCTTCACCATTCCAAAATACTAGCAGATGAAACAACTCAAGATCCAAGGTCAGGGACATAACAGTGTTGGCATTCAGTCTTTCTGAATCTCTTATAAATGTTCAGGACAACGGAATGCAGTGTTTTGCTCTACGTTAAGCTGGTAGGAAAATTTATTGCTCCAATATATGATATAACCAAACTATCCATGGTAAATAAATGATTCTCCTATTGGGCAATTTCCTCATGGAGTTTGTAATTTTTATGACACATGTATTCATTTGTAGCACATTGCGATAGAATATAATTTTCAAAGACAAATTTCTTTGCTTTCTTATGAGCTGAACTGCCTTATTGAAATGCTGCAATATGTAATCTGCTGGTCCTTCTGCATGTTACCCAGGAAACGGGAAAACTTAGAGCAGTTCTGTAAACATTTCTGACATCCAAGTCTGGTTCTGCTGTCTCTTCTGTTTCCTTCCTAAATTACATTTAGGGATTTTCTGTCTGTGTCATTCTACTATAAGCTTGTCTAGGTCACTAAGGGCCATGTTTTATATATCTTTGAATCCTGATCAAAAAGTGTGAATGAACAGATGGAAGAAAGATGGGGTTAGGGGATGAAATCTCCCTAGCATGCTGGGAAGTATACATTTCACATAGTTTACTGCCTTACTATCTGAGGTGTTTGGCCAATACTGTAGAGTGTTCAACGGAGTCTATGCTTCAACTGTGTTGAAATTAAACACAATCTGCTTTCTCAAGAAACAGAGACTCATTATCAGAGGCTGAAAGAGGCTGTGGGAACCATCTGGTCCATCCAGGTCTGTAGGATCTCTGCAGAATCCAAGAAAGAGGTTTTGTTTCAGTTAGAGCTTTGTTTCCTGCCCCCAATCTCCTTAAAACAGGAAAAATAAAATGAAGGCCAGAATTCTCCCTCTGTATAAAAATTTTCCATCCATAAGAATCAAGCTCCTTGGGCTGGAGAGATTGCTCAGCGGTTAAGGCACTTGCCTCCAGTGCCTAAGGCCCTGGGTTCAATTCCCCAGGACCCACATAAGCCAGACCCACAAGGTGGTGGCCCTGGTGTGCTCTCTCTCTCTCTCTCTCTCTCTCTCTCTCTCTCTCTCTCTCTCTCTCTCTGTATCTCTCTGCTTGAAAATGAATAAATAAAATATTTTAAAAAAGAATCAAGCCCCTTGTCTAACATCTCAGCAAATAACAAGTTTCAAAAGTCTGAAAAAAGTGCCATTTATGTAAATGTGTCTCACTTCTGAGTGTAATTCTCTACTGCTGTGATAGCTTCCTTCCTAACACACACCTTTGACTATGGGACAGAATGTCCATGTCACACTATCACAACTCCCCTCTTATTTTTTTCAGTGATAAAAACGACAAAATGCCCTGATGCTTCTCTGATACTCATTCTTTTAAAGACATTGGCATCCATCAAGGTCATTGGCTGTGGGTATCCTAAACTCTCCGGGGTGCCTGTAACTTTCAGTCTGTCAATTTCAAAACCTTTTCTTGAGCATTACAGATGGCTGCCAAGAGAAGCATGCTCACAGAGAGACCAAGAAAATAGCAGAATGAGGACACACAGGTCTGCCACTGATGAAGATACTTAATAGGGTAGCGGTAAATATGATTATTATGAGAAGGCAGATTGATATACTACTATCAGAAAAAGATTTTTGTGTTCTGGAACCTGGGGATGTCATGAACCCAACATCCTTTGGGGAATCTCTCGAAAGGAGTGCTTGGAAATTCCTGGATTTCCTCCTTAGCATTCAGCTTCCTGCTCAGCAGACGAAGATATAAACAGCTTGATTGGGGTGAACTTTTCCTAATTTACTTCTTGCATTTTTTTCAGTCGCAGATAACGCAAGGTTGTTTCTGAGCATCACTCCTTACTCTTTTAAACCCAATCACATTCCTTATTTCCATAGCGCAATTTATAGCCTACCACACACTGGCTTGCATTGCCTTTTAATCGTATCTATTTAAATGTCTTGCCTCATCCAATGAGATTTTAAACTACTAAACGTCTCTTATTTATCTGGTCTGATCAGTTACAGCTGCTGGCACAGTGAAAAGCACAACGCAGGTGCCTGATACAAACTCTTTCCCGTGAATAGGTCAAGAGAAACTTGGAGATTGAGAAAGTTGGATCCTGTCATTCCTTCTGGCCTTAGCAGAAATGCTATGTCGGAGCTTGCTGAATTCATGCATTATTCATTTGTACAGGTGCCACCTTTTCGTAAGAAGATACGGGGCACTGACAGCCAGCCTCAGTGCACCGAGCCAATCAGCCACAATCACAGCCTTCTCCTAATCAGAAACCATTGTGCAGTTAGGATGGGTCCCCTCAAGACCATCATCTCGCCATTGTTCAATGGTGAATGCACTGTAATATCATCACAGCGGAAAACTGCCCCCCAGAGTGTTCTCTTAAGTAATTGTACCGAGAGATTAGGCACCAGCAGGTAATTTGGAGTTCTTTTTCTTTAGAGAAACGTACGAGAGCCTTGAAGTTGAATAAATCACCAGAAGCAATTGTAAGCACAAATCACCCATGGCAATCTGATGCCTTTCTATCTCCACACATGAGGAAGATCACTTTATAGTCATGATTTTCATATCATCCTCTGGGCTCTGGCATCCTCTTAGAGTGAAGAATAGTCTCCTTCTCTCCCCCCAAAAATAAGTACATTGAGTCTCCTTCCCCCACTCAAAATAAATGCTTTGATTTTGATGTAGGCTTGCCTAGCGATAAGAAATATTTACAGAAGACTAATTGCTTTCCTATGAGATGTTGGAACCTGAGACCAATCCTAGATGAAGCAGTCTTAGTCAAAGGAAGAATTGTAGAAAGATAGAAGATATTTCTTTAAAAATATATACAGCAGAGTCAGGGAGGGATAATCACTATATACATAGTGATTATATATATATATATATATATATATATATATATATATATATCACATATATATAGTGATTATCCCTTATGTGTGTGTGTATGTGTTCATAGACTTTCTTACTTAGCATAAAGAATGCCCTGGGTTTGAGTCCCAGCACCACATAAATGGGCTATGGTGGTACACACCTGTAATTTCAGCACTGAGCAGGACACCTTATACAGTTAGTAAATTAATTTATTAATAATTTTCATGCCCTGGAGAACAGCACCATTTCCTTATTTAATCCCTAGGCACTACCATGAGGAAATAACAGTGCTGAAAAAGCTGCAAGGAATACAAAAATCCATTCCAAGCCCTACACAGTGGAATGTAGTAGACAATAACATATTAGCCACATAAAAAAATAAAACCAGGGTTGGAGAGATGGTTTAGTGGTTAAGGCATTTGCCTGCAAAGCAGAAGGTACTGAGTTCAATTCCCCAGTACCCACATAAAGCCAGATGCAAAAGGTAATACATGTGTTTGGAGTTCTTTTGCAGTGACTGGGCACCTTGGTGAACCCATTCTCTCTCTGTGTGTCTGCCTCTCCCTCTCTCTCTCTCTCTCTCTCTCTCTCTCTCTCTCATTCTCTCTCAAATAAGTAAATAAATAAAATATTAAAAATAAATAAATAAAACCTTTAAGGCAGCATTAGGCGATGTTAAAAGGAACACCAGTGTATTTTGTATGATAAGATGATGTTTCCCACCAACATAGAGATTCTGATTCACTGAGTTTGCCAATACGTAAGAATCTGAATTGCAAGGCACAAATGATTCTTATAGTTAAATTTTGGAACACTTAAATTAGAGAAATTATACTTTAGTTAGAGGCTAAGACAAATTATGCATGAGATTATGGTATGATTTGTATAAGATTAGGAAGGTAATAGCTGCTGACCTAGTTTTGAGGAAGAAAAAAAATTTCTATAGTTAAAAAATGTAGGGCTAGGGACATCCCAGGCTAAGAGAACAACCAACAAAGCCAAAGGCAGTCTTTAACAAAGTCTATCAGGAAAGAAGGGGATCAGCGAAGAAAAGAAGCTTGAGTCCAGAATCATAGAGGGTCATAAGTAATGATAAAACAAGTGAGCCTACAGTTTGATCACCAGGGACTAGCAAAGAGCTGATAAATTTTCATCAACAGAAAGGTTTAATGTAACTATTACTGTATGCAGGATTACTAAACACAGTTGCAAAATGGATTGTATTAGTGAAAAAATGGAATCTCAGCAGTATAAATGCAGACAGCTGCAGTACAATGGAGATGGGGCTTCAATAAAGACAACCTGGGCTGAAGAGATGACTCAGCAGTTAAGGCACTTGCCTGCAAAGCCTAAGACCCAGATTTGATCCCCAAGTATCTACATAAAGCCAGATGCACAAGGTGGTGCATGCCTCTGGAGTTCATTTGCAGTGGCTAAAGGCCCTAATGCACCCCCCTCTCTCTCATAAATAAATAAAATAATAAAATATTGTTTAAAAGATAAAGACAATCTGAGGATGGGAAAGCTTACACAACCTGGTTCCGGGTTATATATGGGAGAAAAGGAAAGGAGCTGGACTAGGTATGAATGATGTAAATATTACTAAATCAAACAAAAAAGAATAAAATAGTAAAGCTAGTTTAAGAGAGTAGAGGAAGGGTTAGTAGATAAAGGATGATTTCTATGTTAGGTTTGTTGAGTGTAGGAATGCCTGAATGGAAGCATCTGGCATAGCCATGGGGTATGACAGGAAGGAAGCTGGTCTGGGGTAGAGCAATGACGTTATATAAGCCACCTCACCTGAGGCATGCAGAACCTGCCACCTGCTTTCCGTTTGCTATTCGTGGTCATCACGAGTATCATAAGCTATGTTTTGATGCAAAATCTCACAATGATAAAACAGTGGCACTGATTAAGAAATGAGGATACAGCGAATAACATTAACCTAGAAGATTTCTGGGCCATCATTGGCAAGCTCTGGTCTAGTAGTTGAGTAGGAACCTGTGAATATTCTTTAACAAAGAGAATACATGAACTATACTAGGAAGAAAATGAACAACAAGAAAAAGAAATGCAAAACATAACAACCTTTGAAAATAATGGTATTCCATAAAGAGAGGTAAAGAAACTAAGAGCCAAAGCTTGCTGGTTAGGGTTTACTTCTCCAGTCACCCATGTAAAGCCAGGGGCATGCGTATGCAACAGCAAGAAACACTGGAGCCCCATAAACACACACACACACACACACACACACACACACACACACACTGAATAATAAATACTACCTTAAAAACCCCAATAAGATCCATAGTAGATCACGGACAGTACCAGATCCCTAAAGAGGAAAAATGTAAAGGCAATAAATAGTTATTTGTATTGTAAGATACAGGGAATTCATTTTAAATTCCTTTAAATTAATAAATTTTTAAATGGCCTGTCATTTGTGAACAAGCAAGAAGATTTATTTTCAGTATATTCTTATGTGGACTAAGGAGAATATAGATTTCTTCCATATTCAGAAACATATGTGACACTGGCAGAAGAGAAGCAAATATTCTTGTTTTAAAACATGACACCTAATTTTGTATTCATCCTCAGAAAGTATACCATTAATTAATCATGCTCAGGAATGTATCTGCCCTCAAAGTGCTTTCTCATACTAACTGTTCCAACTTCCTGAATCAGATTCCTACTTTCCTGTGTCTAGGGAAGGCTCTGCTTCTGGAACAATTCTTTATTTCGTACAAGTAATAATAAACTTTTCTCATTCTTTTGACTTCTGGTTGTACTTACTGGGTTTGTACTCACTAAGAGAACTTGCTGTGCTTGATTACAAGGCTATTTTATAGGAATTAAAGCAGAGACCTAGTTAAATCTGGAAGTGGGTAGTAGCTGAGACAGAGCATCAGCTCCAAGTACTAACCAAGTGTCATGGTTTGACCCACATGTCCCCCACAAACAAAGGAATGTATGTTCAGTGACTGATTCTCAGCTGATGGCAGTTTGGGTTTGACAACCTCCCTGGAGCTGTGTTGTTGGGGGCGGGCTTATGGGGTTATAAACCAGCTTCCCCTTGACAGTGTTTGGCACACCTTCCTGCTGCTGTTTGCAGTGCTGTGGTGCAGGTGATGTCCACCCCTCTACTCATGGGATCGTTTTCCCTGCCAGATTGGAGTCTCCCCTTGAGTCTGTAAGCCTAATAAACCCATTCCTCCACAAGCCACTTTTGCTTGGGTTCTTTCTGCCCAGCAACATATTAAGCTGACAGCAACACCACCTATTCTTTAATCTGTGAAAGGATTACAGGAATGTGTTCTCTAGATGAAATGCACAAAGCTGTACATTTATGATTTGTGTGCTCTTGTTCATTCAGGTCTTACTTGATATTTAAGTTTATTTAAGTATTTAGTTTATTTAAGAATGGCCTAAGGCTGAGAGATTTGGACAGTATTTAGCTTGGAATCTTAGAAAAACACTTTCTAAGGTAGGATTTATGCTAATATTTGAAGGACTTTGTTAGTGAGGTGAGTTCTACACATTTGAACATTTATCCTAATTTGTACTATAATTAAGATATTAAGTTAATAATAGTGAAAAGAAACATTTGTACTTTAAAAAATATGTTAATACAAAAATAAGAAAAATAAAATTTTAAAAATTAAAAATTTTTTTAAAAAGGAAAAAGATATGTCAATACTTTGCTTCTGTTTTCAAGTTTGTAGCATCATTTTTAAAATATTTAGTGAGTTTTAGACATGTTCTGGGGATGAGAGATGGCTCAGCAGTCATAGTTGCTTGCTTGTAAAGCTTACAGGCCCAGTTTCAATTGCCCAGTACTAATGCAAAGCCAAATGCACAAAGTGGCACATGAGTCTGAAGTTTATCATAGGGGGTATCTATCTATCTATCCCCCCTTGCAAATAAATAAAGTGTTTTTTATTAAAAAATACATGTTTGGAAGTTCTAGGATTGAGGCAAAAATAACAAGTAAGAAAGAGATAAATCCTGACTGAATGGATTGGGGAATTGGGAAGAATGGACTTGGATGACGAGTGAAAGACAGTCTGAGGGAAAGGAAAACACACAGCGTCAGCTTATTTCACTAGAGCCTAAAGCCTGAAATCTAAGGCCCAGAATGTTGGGAAGCACCCCCCAACACACACCTCCTAGAATACTTAGTATGCATATGTGCATAGATAATAAAAGAAAGAGAAGAAAAATAAGCTCCTCCACACAAGCACACACATGAGCACATGTATTTGTCTGCACACATGCACATACACTCACTCACACCAATGTTCATGGATGGTAAGGGGTTGCCTCTATGCACAGCACAGAGTACAATTCTGAGGCCATGTTTAAAATCAATGGGAAAGTGTCAGGATAGAGCACCAATGTTTTCTACAGGTATGAGTGGAAGAACTATAAATTAACCAACATATTCTGATTTCCCTGGAATACTCCTGGTTCTAGTACTGAACGTCCCACATGCTGAGAAATGATTGATTGCTCATCTTCCACATCTGGTTTGTGGAAATCGGTTATTTCTTTTGTATCACAAATGTGTTATATACCTGGGCTGGGAGATGACTCAGTAGATGAAAGTGCCTGACATGAGTTTAGATTCCCAGAAACCACACAGAGCCATTTATAGTAACAAGTGTCTGTAACCCCAGTGCCCTGGTGGTGAGTTGGGAGGTTCAGATAGGAGAATTCCCAGGAGCTCATGAGCCAGCTAGTCTAGCAGATGTGGGGATGAACAAGAGACCCTTCCTCAAACAAGGTAGAAGGCAAGGACCAAGACTCAACATGTCCTCTAAACTCCACATCTGCATTGTGGTGCATACACACACACACACACACACACACACACACACACACACACACACAGAATAAAAGACTATTATAACCCTTGGAAACACCCACATTGTCTCTAAAAATCCCTGATTCAATTCCCCCTCCCCAACAGAGAATTACTGGTACACTGACAACCTCATAGTGCTTACTGATGACACACCAAGGAGGGCCCTCGGTGGAAGAGAGTGGGGGAGAGAGAATGTAAGAATATACCCTGATGTAAATATAACCAATTTGCAATGTGTTCATTTGTCAAAGTTCTCAATAAAGTTTTTTTCATTTAAAAATCTGAAAAGAAAGATAATTATTTGCAAACTGCAGAGGAGGTAGGCTGACATTTATACATGGTAATTTAATTAGGGTGATGAATTAATATATTTCATTGTACTGTATACTTGAAAATTCCTGAATGACCAAACCTATGTAGTAATTATTTAAGTCACTATGTTTATATGAAAGTTTAATGATTAACATCCCAAATTTATACAATAAAATCAATAAAAGTACAAGGTGATACAAAAAAACCTTTGGTTTCTTATATAAAATAAGGACATTAATGTCTACATATGGGGCTATAGTGAGGCTGAGAGGAAATAGTATTCATAAGATAAAGACCACTGCAAGTCCTATGATAGAATCTCACCAGTATTTGTTGTTTGCTTTGCTTTTGGGGATGGAAAATTTAAATCAGTGTCACAACTAGCATCCATACCAAGTACAGTTCTTACTAATGAATCAAAAGCATGTGAGCAGCCTTACCATAATCAGAGTCAAAGTGATTCTAGGAAAAGTACTTCCTAAACACCATGGATTAGAGAAAGTTGAACAAGCTCTTTAATGCAAGATTTCCAAGGGCGACGGATACATGGATATGTGAGATCAACCCAGAGAGGAATGTATGGGCTGAAGAGATGGCTCATCAGTTAAGGCACTTGCCTTCAAGGCCAAAGACCAGGCTTAGTGTGATGGTTAAGTTTTGATGTCAACTTGACCTTTCAAGTGATCTTGGGTGGGTCTCTGAGGATGTTCAAAGGAAGGCAGCCTCTCAGTAGGGGGCAGGATATAAGGAAGCTCAGGGGAGCTAGAAGTAAACATCCTTTCCTGTGTGGGCAGGGCAGGAAGGAAATTCCAGAGACTCAGGAAGCCATTAAATCTGGGGAAGGGTTGTAAGACCCCACCCTGAGGCTATATAAAGAAGAAATTCTCTTTGGCCCTCCTGCCTCTTTGCTGTTCTGTGTGTAAGGTGTTGGTGATGGGTTTCTCTCTTTGCTTGGACCTGTGAAAGAGGAGCAGCCTCTTTTGCATTCTGGAACTTCCCCTGTATCTGTAGCTACAAATAAATCCTTTCCTCCCATAAACTGCCTGGTTTGGAGATTCATCCCAGTGATGTTTGGCTGACTTCAACACTTAGATTCCCCAGTACCCATAAAGTGGCAAATGCATCTGGAGTTGGTTTGCAGTGGTTGGAGGCCCTGGCATGCCCATTCTCTCTGTCCCTCTTTGCTCTACCTCTCTCTATATACTTGCAAATAAATTAAAGAATTTTTTAAATGTAAAGAGGGATGTATGAAGCAGCATCCACCAAGTGTAGTTAAGCAGGAACAGGTCTTGCCCTGTGGACAATCGCTTAAGACAATGATACTTCAGAACACACTAAATAAAAGGCTGCCCTATTGCTCTAATAAAAATATTTAATGCAAACCTCAGGTCTGGATGATGAGTCTAAAAATCACTTCCTTCTTGGGGTTGAAAATTATGAGTGAAAGAAAAACACTACTCTCAAGGTGAAAGACAAGACGAGGCCCACATTTTGGCCATTATTGATTTGTATGGATGTGTCAAAGAGGAGCAGACTAGAAAAAGTCCATCCTCCTTCCTTAGACTCATGTGCTGTGGAATTACTCTTAGATGCAACACTGTTCTAGTCGACTAACATAAAAAGTCTTCTGAGATTTAACTGATAATTATACAAACCTTTCCTCATTTTGCTTTGTGTCCCCTTATGGATTATTATTAGCTGTGTCTGTTTCCTTTGAAAGTGCTTCTCGGCACAATACCTATATCATTTTGAACGTACACCCTTTGCCTCCAGTTTTTACTAAAGCCCCCACCCAGACTCCATGCTGTGCCCTTTCCAGCCTAGAACCTGAGCTTTCACAAGGTACCTCTGTATACAGACCATTGGAGCAAGGAGAGAAACTTCACTACCACTCCGCAGATCCGTTATTTAATGCACACCCTGGTACTATTTTTTTTCTGCTAAAATTGCAAAGAGACAAAGTAAAGCATAGCATGGATCAATTCTTATGATGGTAATTGTAATGAGGATGGGAAATGGGATGATGTAAGCATTTGACACCTGAAGCTCCGCTTGGTAAAAATCTAATCTATTTTTCATTCGAGTTTCCTCTCTGAAGATCCCATGGGACAGGCCAGAAGCCCTGCTCCACTCACAATCAGATTAGTCATCTGGCCTCCTGCCACCTCTCAGTGCTTCCTCTGAACAACAGTCACATGCAGACAGACACTCAAGGAACTTTAAAAAAAAATCCTGGGGAGAAAATATAGTCTATAGTACAGAATGTCTCAGTGATCAGGCACACGGAAGCAGCATCATTTCTGTGAAAACTATAGAGTGAGTTTTTAATGGTATTTAATTACAGGATCCGAGAATTCCAAAGCCAGGACCCATGTTCTACTCTCTCCATGTAAGATCTCCAGAAGAATATAACATAGAGAAAAGTGTAGCAAATAAGAAAGAGTTTTCTTCATTTTTAGTTGAGCTTTGCTGAATGTTCTTTAAAGACAAGTAGCAAATAATATTCAGAATAGCACAGTGAATAGATTCAAGCTCTATGCATGGTCACCAGCATCCCACATGCAAAGCTGGGTTCAAGTTTTACAACCTGGCCCAGAGCAATAACCAGTACTTAGGTGGAGAAGGACAAAGGAAGGTGGTTGGCCCCATGAGTGGGCTATCTCATTCAGTAGTTACAAGGACTAGAGAAGTGGAGAACAGATTTAGCAATCTGAAAAAAAAAAAAAAAACAAAAGGAACAAACAACCCTGATACAGCTAATGAATGAATTCAGTAAAGTTACAGGACACAAAATCAATGTGCACAACCTTTTAAAACACAGTGACCCTGTCCACAGGTGACCCCTGCCCAATCAATGTTTGGGGCTTAAAGTCATGGGTCAACAAACTATAGCTCACAAGGCAAATCCAGCGCACTGTCTCAGTTTTTATAAATAACATTTTATTCAAACATACCTAATTTCATTTGCTTACATATTGACCATGGCTACTTTCCCCCCCAACCCACATAATGACAGAGTTGGATATCTGTCTAATTATATGGCCTGTAAAACTTAAAATATTCACTTCTTGTTCATTTGCAGAAAGAGCTTGCTAAATCTTATTGTAAACAGATTTACAAATTATCCTCCATTTGGAAAAGCCAGGAAAAGACAAAGAAGCAAGCAGAGAATGGGGATACCCCTCTCCTACTCAGTCACCTCACTTATATTTCTGCTACTCAATAAGCCAATCAACCAGATGGATTATATAATAAGTTATGATTATTATTTTAAATTTTATTTATTATTTATTTTCAAAGGGGGGAGAGAGAATGGGTGAACCAGGACCTCCTGCCATTGCAAACAAACTCCAATTACTATAATTTTTGCAAACTTGGAGGAAAAATGGCATTAAGATAGAAGATAGACTAGGTGGAAAGAAGAAAGAATTTAGCGGAAGGGGATCTGGGAGGGGGAAAGGGAGGACAGTGGGTGGGAATTAGGATTGTGTTTATTGGTTATATATGGAAGTTGTCAATTTAAAACTTTTAAAAATATAAATAAATAAATAAATAAGAAATAAAGTAAAAAAAAAAGTTTCATGAACTACTTTCCTACACGTTGCCAGCAGAGAATAAGAGAGAATTAAAAGGTGCAGACAACACCCCAATGTCCAAACAGATTAAGAGATAGGGTCTTCCATCTATAACAAGGGGACTACAGTGATTGGGTGAAGGTCTGGAAGCAGGACTCGGGTTGCTAAAAGACTCAGATCATTACGGCCTATGATTGGGCTCTTTACATTTACAGAAAAAGGGCTTGGAATAAGAAATGAAGAAAAACCTGATCTCTGCCTGTGCCTCCCTGCCTAGACAGCATCTATACTGCAACAGTGGGATCAGATGGGGCTCCTTCATTGACCTCCCATGAAGTTCCTTCTGGTATTGCAGTTGGCTTGAATCTGTGAAAGGAAATTAAGTATTATAGACTTATAGAGGAGTGATACGCAGAAGAGCGTAAAATAGGCAAAGGATGATCTGGGCTCCACAGTATGCAATGGATATTTAACAAGAAAGCATCCACACCCCACTGACTCACTTCCCCTTTCTCTTTCAGAACAGCATCATCATCTGGGGACTAAGTATTCAAACACAGAGTCTATGGGGGACATTTTACATTCAAACCACCACAGTGCACTAAGCGCATGATGGAGTGTTTAGGTCCAATATCTGTTATTAAGCATACATCTACCTGAACAACCGCTAGAAGCATTCTTATATCCTTTTTCCTGGGGATAGGGGACACTCGGGTGATGTCATCTGTCATAGTGAGTGCCCACATGCTCTGTGGATTAGAAGACCTGGGGACTTTTAAGCAATACAGATCCTCAGTTTCCCTGCAAGATTCAAGGCCTTGCTACTTGATATGTGGTGGGTTGTGTCTGAAATTCACCCTCTTATGAAAGCCAAGAATCATTTTGCATTGAACCAGGTTGTCAGGTCATTTGTACATTTTCAGATTTGAAAAGTCACCTACTGGCCAGTGTTGTCAAAATAAATTCCAGGTGAGCACATGCATGTTTTAGATATTCTTATAAATATATAGAAGTAAAAAGTTATAATTAACTGTGACAATATGTTTTACTTAATAAATTTGTTCAATGTGGTTCAGGCTACAGTTGAAACGGCTGCCACGTTGGACATTACAGGGCTGGGAAATAAATGTTATATATAATTTTTAAAAGAAAAAATAAAGAAAAGAAAGCATCCATATCCTTACGCAAGATTTCCCTTTAATTCTATTAGGCATGTTCACATAGGTATTCTTTGCATGGACAGCTTAAATTTCTATTTCTATCCTTCCCTCAAATAATTTCAAATGCTTTTTGAGCTTGGTATGATAGAAAAAGCCAAAACTTCAACTGTGAGGACTCTATAACTGTTAATTGTTTGTTTACTTTAACATTGGTCTTGCTTACACAGATTAACTCTTTTCATGTTTCCAGCAACATATTCAAAAAATAGTTGTTTAGATGAAGAATCTAATTTTCGACTATTATGGTAGCTTGGATGTAAAAATGTCCCTTGTTGCCTCATGTATTTGAATACTTAATCTCCAGTTGGCATTACTGTTTGGGAAAGTTGTGGAGCCTCTTTGAGATAGAGCCTTGCCGGAGGAAGTGTGTCACTGAGAGCAGAGTTTGGGGTATTATAGGCCATACTCAGTTCACTCTTTCTGCCTCCTCTCTACTGATGTGAGGAAAGGACATCCAGCTGTGTGTTCCTGCCATTCTTCTTGGCATGACAAAACTTTCCCTCAAAACTGTAAACCAGAAATAATCCCTTTCCTTCCATAAACTATTTTTTTGTCCCCAGAAATGACTATAGAATAAAAGGGTATGGATCAGAATGCAAGTATCCAGAAAGCCAAAACCCACCACTGAGGTGTTCTTTAAAATTGCTGGAAACTTGCTAACTGGCCACTTATAGAATTTCTATCTTCTACTGAAGCATTAGAATTTAAAATGTGTAGAGAGAATCAAGCATAAGAGCCATTTGGGAAAGAAGTCATATGAATTCCACTAGCTCATCAAGGCTTACTTAACTGTGTAGGACAAGTCAGAAAGCTTTCAGTTCCTCCACTCCATCTTTGTATTCTCATTGTAATCATAATCAGTGATATGAAGCCACATTACCCAATGATGAGTCAGATGGTCAGACTATTTATATTAATAATTTATTACTGGGCTGGAGAAATAGCTCAGCAGTTAAAGGTATCTGCTTGCAAAGTCTGATGGTCTGAGTTTAATTCCCCAATGCCCAAACAGAGCCAGAGACACCAAGTGGCACGTGTCTGGAGTTTTTTGCAATGGCAGGAAGTCCTGGTTCACCCATTCTCTCTCTTTCTCTCTCCCCCCTTTGAAAATAAATAATAAATAAAATTTAAAATAATAATCATAACTTATTATATAATATGATCACCTAAAATTCCATCATTATTAACATTTTAGTTTACAGTATTACCTGTCAAATATAGGACATGTATATGTATGTATATATTGCATATATACATATGACATATTTGTGTGTATACACATATATATTTAAATGAGAAGAAAATTATGCATATATTCATAGAAAATATACTTTTCCATTATAAGAATCAAATTGTGGATTAATCTGCTTTTTAAACTTGACATTATGAGCTGGGATGATGGCTCAGTGGTTAAAGGTGCTTACTTGAAAATCCTACTGGTCCCAGGTTCAATGTCCAGCACCCATGTATAAAGCCAGATGCATAAAGTGGCTCATGCATCTATCTGCAAAGTTAATGTATACATGCTTGGTTTAAAAAATAGAGTACAATGAATCCTCCACTTCTCTCTTAGGATTACTCTCATTGAAACACTTAAAACATGTAATAGAAGTATTAAAATATAAATATATTTATTAAGTCTCATTAAAGTATATTTCAATATCTAGAAATTTATCATTTGTATATGCTATATTACACTTAAACAATAAACAGTTTCCATTTTTTGTTGCTATTAATTATGATTTTCCCTTTTCTGGTATATTTTATCCCAACATACTATTTTGAAAATTGTCACATATATATATGTATATATATACATATGTACATATACATTAGTTTAAAAAGTTATTCAGTAAACAAGAATATACTCACAACCAAGATTAAATATCAATTAATTATCCATTAATACTTGGCTATATTTAGTTGATTACATTAATTCATCTATTCTTCCTCTATATATACACCAATCAACTTTCATGAACTTTAAAGAATTTCATTAACAAGAGATTTCATTTGTAAGTACTTCAGAATGTATGCCATTAAACAGCACTGCATAAAAAATTCTTAATTAACATTTGTATTAAAGCTGCTTTTTCTGGGGTCAGAGAAATGGCTCAGTGAATAAAAGCACTTACTACACAAGCATGAGGATTGAGGTTCAACCCCCGGCACCCATGGAAAAAGCCTGGTAAGACTGTGCACATAAGTAACCCCAGCTGTAAGAGGGAAGCAGAGACAGACCCATCTCTGGAGCTCACCTGTCAGAAAGTCTAACCAAAAGTGTTAAGCTCCAGGTTCAGTGAGAGATTCTGTCTGAAGGAAATAAGTCAGAAAAACAATAGAGGAGGACATCCAAAATACATATGTGTCTTCCATATGTGTGCTTGCCTGTGCACACACATCTGCACATGAACAAACATCTCTCACACACACATCTCACACATACTACACCACAGAGACACTGAGAATAAATAAATAAACCTTTTCTGAATTACTGATTATTTTCTTAAGGTATTAGAAAGAGAAGTACTGGGTTAAAATTCATGAATATTGTAAGGCTTTCCACACGTTTAACCCAGTGGTATTCCAGCAGTATTAGCCACTTAACTGTATCTTGTGCATATTGACTTCGCTTTTAAATAATTTTTAATTTACTTACTGGAGAGAGCAGATAAAGAGAGGAGGGAGAGAGTAGATGCTCCAGGGCCTCTTGTCAACCACCTTTAACTGTCCTCAGCCATCTCTCCAGCCCCATATGAATTTCTTTGTCAATGGAGTACTGGGGAATTTCAATACTATTGTTTGTCTTTAATTCAGCTTTATTTTCAATGAATTTTCATATTACTCCATGCTGTCATTTACATCTCTTCATTAAATTACCTGATTCGAGTATATCATTGAAATTTTAGGGTTGTTCTTATCAGTTTATGGGCCTTTCTCTACTAGAACCTTTGACAGAAGAGAAAGAACAGTTTTGAGGAACTTGATGCTTACTTCTAGCTGCTTACAAAGAATGTGAGTCCTAGGCAAAATAAGAAGATATGTGGCAGGTTCATAAAATCCCAGCCTTCCACTAATTAAGAGTATTTGCCACTAACCAAACAGCATCAAAAAAGAATATTAATACATCTCTATTCTGATGTAAAACAAATAAATAAATAAAAGGTTACCATCATTCTGACTGACTCTGGTATCCAAAATAATAAAATCTTAAATGCAGGCTATATCACACAATTGTGATTTTTGGGTTATCCTCAATGAAGAAAAATAAAATCCAGGGTCATACGGTCTGTGGGTAGAGGTAGAATTTGAATTCATAAAGTCTAACTCAAAAGCCTGAGTATGCCATCCATGATGCTTCCTGAATATTGAGGAAGAAGTATCAGTAATTGTACATTACAACTAACATAGTTTATTCCATGGAATTGCAAAAATAAGCCTGAGATAGTTTCAAATGTTACTTCCATTTTACAGATTGCAGACTTATACTTTTGGAAAGATTAAGCAACCTACGCAACTGAGCCGAAGAGGGGGCGGAAAGATTGTGAGAGCCATGGTGGGGGAGACTATACAGAGGCATGGCACACCTCAGTAACAACACACTTGGGCCAGGAGAACCAGGCTGACTCCTAGGCTATCCATGGTCCCCTGCCACAAGGACTGATCCAGACGGCCCACGGAGGAGGATATCCAGCTGATTGGGGATGGGGAGGGGGGCATTGGGGAACAGGGGATAACAACTCATTGTTGGCCCACTAAATAATGTAACTCATTATGGACAATAAAAAAATTTTTTTAAAAACACTAGCTTGCTACAAAAATTAAACCATAGATGATTGACCCAAAAGCCATACCCTTGATTCTATGGATCCTATAAACTTTTCCAAGTCCAGAGACACAATAAATGACATTTTCTTATAATGTTTGTGTGTTTTATATTAAAATCTATTATCTTTATTTGGTTTATGATGACCAATATACCCTCAAATATGTGAAAATATAGTTGATACTTGAGGATATATATTGGTTATCTAGCCTGACTACTGATCATTCGATTGACCTCAGTGCCAACAGTGGGTGTTTTTTTCAAATCACTGTTTCATTATAGAACAGAGTTATGACAGTTGAACATCAAAAAAGCCCTCAGTTTTCTGTGTATTATATCCTTCCATAGACTTGGTGCCAAAACCCCCAGTTCAGCTTGAGGAAAGTGACACACATATTCAGCCCTCTCAACCTATTTTCCTTCAGAAGGCACTAGGCTAAAGGAAGTTTTGTGCACTTCATTCACAGCTCTGGGCCTCTGTCGAAATCTAATCTTCAGCAGATTGCTAATGCAGGGGAAATCTCTTATCTACATCAGTCAGCTTCCTGGGCTCAGCGTAGCCATTGGTGGGCACAGATTTATTTGTGATAGGAACAGTAAAAGCTGTAGAACACATACTGCTCAAGTCTTGTCTCATAATTCTTGTACATTTTCAGTCATTAGTTTTTCTCTGCACATAAATTCGGCTTTAATGGAAGGGATATGAACAAGTGTCTTATCACCAGGAAAGGCCATTTCCCTTGCTAGCATGTAAATAAGGGCATGCAGGCCTGGCTCCTGCATGGTGGGATCTCTCACCCGCTCCTTTCTTTGAAAATTATGGACACTTTCTAGAGCACTGTGTAATTTAGCCTTTGCCCTCGTGCTTACAAGAGCTATAAATGGTGCTGGGAAGGCAAGCTTTTTTTCTGACTCTTCTAATAAATATTTCAGAGAAGGTCATCCATCCCACAGAAATCCACAGGCAGCAGCACGTGGAGTCCCTGGCATGTGGCCAAAGTTTGGATGTCACTTCCACTGACATGAGTGAAAAGAGGGAGACACCTGTGGTTTCTCTGTACCCATGGCTTCTGGGAACTATTCACTTCCAACCTATGTATCCCATATCAAAATGGCACCAGATGTCAGATTCTTGTGCCCGGTCACTATTGACACTGTAGAGAGCCAATGCCTAATTGAGAGGAATGTCTCCAGTCTCTGGTACAAGTGCCTATGGCATCTATTTGTGGTATTCTTATATTTATTATTATAATAATCTCCCAGAACTTTCTTTGCTGCTCTCATTCCTTCTTCTTTTCTTTCTTCTATGAGTCATGTCCTAACATCTCCCCTGACCTGATTACTTTTCCACTCTGAAATCCATGAACTTCTCTTATATTCTATCACCCATCCTACCTCCAAATGTTAACCTTTACTTATGTGCTGTTTCAGATGGACTCTATCCTTCAAGGATGCACTCAAAGCTACTACTTGGCCCAACTTGCATTCTTGCTTACACCTATTGCTATGAAAAGTGTAGTTTGGCTATACTACTCTTCATTCACTAAGCTCCATATAATATCATAGAATGTTAAAGGTGAGAGGAATCTTGAAGGCAGCCAGTCTACCCAGAAGAGTGATGGAAATTATGAGTGCAAAATAAGATGGTAAAGAACAAATAATATAATTATAATGAATAAAGATTCTCTCTAAACCTTTAGTCAGCCTTCTCTCCAGCCTCCACTTCACTGGGTCGAACATTAGACAGCCGTCTCTATCCCTATTTACAGATTCCAGTTTGTGTAAGATTCCTGCACCAGTTTAGCAAAATCCAAAAGCATAGTGCATTAAAACTGCCAATTTGGGGCTCAGAAGATGGTTCAGGCACTTGCCTGCAAACCCTGCCAGCCCAGGTTCAATGGGCCCATGTAAAGTCAGACAATAAAATGGTGCATGTGTCTGGAGTTTCTTTGCAAGTAAAGTAGTAAAAGGCCCTAGCGTGCCCATCATCTCTCTGTGCTCTTCTCTTTTCTCTCCTCCTCCTTCTCAAATAAAATTTAAAAAAACAAAATTTTATGATTCTTTTTTTTAAAGTTGCCAATTTGCTTACAAAGCCTGACAGCCTGGGTTCAATTCCCCAGTACCCACATAAAGCCAGATGTGCAAAGAAACACATGCATCTGGAGTTCATTTTCAGTGGCAAGAGCCCCTGGGGTACCCATTCCCTCTTTCTCATTCTCTTTCATTACAAATAAATGGATAAATGAATTTTTATAAAGACAGAAGAGAGACACCCAATCCAGTTTAGAGGTCAGAAAAAGTTGATGAACATACTTTCTAGGCTTTCTCGAACAAACCCAAATTGATTTAAAAAAAAAAACTGCTTCCAGGGACACTGTAAAATATATATATATATATATGAGAGAGAGAGAGAGAGAGAGAGAGAGAGAGAGAGAGAGAGAGAGAGAGATTTTACAAATGCACAAATTGGCCTAGGGGAAGGTCTTGAAGCTTGACTACCATTTGGCCAAGCAAGAATCTTTGTCAGAGGTGGTGACTCTAGAGGCAGCAGTTTGACAATGACTTCTGCTAAAGTTGGCACCCTAGGCAGCTCACTGTCCTTTAGGTACTGTACAACAAAGCCAGCACCTTGTACACACTGGACAGCTGTTCTCCTGAGCAGCCCACCCTGCCTCAAGCTCTCACTGTAAGGCAAGTCTTGAATGCATCCAGAAGAAAACAACATCTTCAAGGCTCAAGGAACATGGAATAAGAGGTGGCAGAAAGAATGTAAGAGCCATAGGGCAGGAACCTAACACTCTGAGTTATTGCCCCCATCCCCCCCAATACAGAGTGATTGGTGCATTCATGACACCACAGTACATACCAAAATCCCCATTGAGGAGGGCCCTCAGTGGAAAGGGGGGCAGGGGAGAGGGAACATATAAGAGTATAACCTTACTGGAATATTACCAAGATGCAATATGTTCCTATAAAGTTCATAATTAATAAAACTGAAATGTTTTTAAAAGGTAGAAAAATGATCTGAGTGAAGATGAATTTCTCATCTACTTATTAGTCTGTATATGAGTGTGCCTGTGTGTTCATGTGTGTGCAAGAGTGCAGATACATGCCATGCCACTGGTGTGGAAATCAAAGGACAACCCTGGGGTCCTCCCTTGCCTGTCCACCTCATTTGAGGTAGGGTTTTTTGTTCTGGATTCTCAAGCTGCTGTTCTTTGCTACAGCCAAGCTTTGGGGAAATTCTCCTCTCTGCCTCTGCCTCCCATCTCTCAGTTAGCGTCCTTATGCCGGGATTATAGAAGCCCCTACTGCTTCTAGCTTTTTGCAGAGGGCCTGGGGATAGAGCTCAGATACTCTATCCAGTTTGAGCAACAAGTACTTTATCCACTGAGTCATCTCCCCAGTCTCTCATCAGAAACTTTTTAAAGCCACAAGCAGAACATCTTATCTTTCAAGTGTTGAAAGAGAAGAATTATCAACTGAAGAAATCAATGTCCAATGAAACACCCTTCAAGATAAAGATAAAATACGGAAATTCTCAGATAAAGGAGATCTTCTGACATGTCCGATAAAGAACCCACAGCCCTGTTCTAAACTAATGCAAAAGGAGATTCTCCAGGTTGAAGGGAAAATACACCAGAGGGAAACTTGGAACTCCAGGAATGAAGAATAAACAACTGCAATGATGTGTTTCTGAGCAAAAAAGAAAAAAATAGATGTTTTCTATGTCCCAAGAGCACAAAAATAGAAACCAAAATAGAAGAATTGTAGAAAAAACTTCAATGAAACCAAGAAGTAGTTCTTTGGAAAGTTTAGAAAGACTGACCAAGAAAAGTATAGAATTTTTCAGTTTCAGAAATGAAATATCTCACTATAGATAACCCAATCATTAAAATAATAAAAATTACTCCAAACCATATTAATCTCATAAATTAAAATGAATAATTGAAATGGCCTAAATTCCTTAAAAAACACAAACACAAAAAGTCATTAAGAAAATTTAAGGAACAGGAATCATCATATAACTACTAATAACATTAAGCTTCTACTTTAAAGCTTTATAACAAAAAATTACAAATAGTTTACTGGACAATTCATCCTAATTCTCAGTAAATAAATTTTATTTCTTTAAAGAAATGTTATTAATTCTATGTAATCACTTTTTTGGAAGACAGACTGCATTCAAAATTATTTTGCGTGGTTAGCATTACCTTGATATGTAATTCAACAGCACTACACAAAAGGAATCTACAGTGCATGAATAAAATTCAGAATCCATGAAGAAAATTAAAATATGAATGAGTCAAAGTGAGCAATTTATCAAATGCCTAATACCTCTTGACCATACTGAGTTTATCCCAGAAATGCAACATTCAAAACTTAATCAATATAATATGTCATATTAGCAGATTAAAGACAAAAAACTACATGATCATTTCAATAGATGAAGAAAATGTAATTAAGAAAATTCTTACTTATAAATGATTTATAAAGATCCTCTCAGCAATGATGAATTCACAGAAATGTCCTTGACCTGATAAACATCATCTACAAAAATGTGATAGCTGGCAATATAATGGTGAAATCATGAATGCTTCCTGTCTAGATTCATAAGTAAAATAAGGATTTATGCTGACACCAGTTCTGTTTGCTATTATGCTGAAAGATCCAATACTACCATGAGGTGGTATGGGGCTGAGGTGCACGGTGGATTAGAAAGAAGAAAAGCCAGCCTGAGACTACAGAGTTGTTAGCCTGAGACTACAGAGTGAATTCCAGGTCAGCCTGGGCTAGAGGAAGACCCTACCTCAAAAATCCAAAGGAAAAAAAAGAAAGAAAGAAAGAACCAAAGAACCAAAAAACCAAAGAAAGGACGAAAGAAAGAAAGAAAGAAAGAAAGAAAGAAAGAAAGAAAGAAAGAAAGAAAGAAAGAAAGAAAGAAAGAAAGAAAGAAAGAAAGAAAGAAAGAAGAAAGAAAGAAAGAAAGAAAGAAAGAAAGAAAGAAAGAAAGAAAGAAAGAAAGAAAGAAAGAAAGAAAGAAAAGCCTCTTTCCTTTGCAGATCTAATAGTATACATATGTGTGGGATGGAATCAAGTGTCCCCATAGACTCACGGGTTCTGAATGCTAGCTCCCTAGCTGGTGGCAGGTTGGGAGATGGAGCTGTGCTGGAGGAGACATGTTGTGCGTGGTGGACCATGAGGTTTATTAGCTCCATCTTGCCAGTGTTAGTTTGGCACACTCTCCTGCTGCGGGTGTCCACATGGTGCTGGCCAGGAGATGATGTCCAGCCTCTACTCATGCCACATTTTCCCCTAGCAACATGAAGTTTCCCCTTGAGTCTGTAAGCCAAAATAAAACCTTTTCCTCCAACAAGCTGCTTTTTGATCAGGTGCTTTGTGCCAGCAATGAGAAGGTCACAGCAACAATATAGAACACCCAAAGAAAACTACAAGTATGAAGTACAAAATCATTTAGATAAATAAACTGCATAGTTTGTATTTTTTTTCTTTTTTTTCATAGTTTGTATTTTTAACTACCTGTAGTTATATCTAAAGGAATATATGCAAATAAAACCAACTTTAGAAGTCAAAATCAAAAAAGAGGTTAAACTGATTGTCGTAATCTTCTGTGAAGTATTGTTCATAAGATTATTACCTGTTATGAGATTTTGAAAAATACTTAGGCCTTTTTATTTAATAAATAGCGTAAGTAAATAGCACTGTAAAAAGTGAACTATTAGAATTAAAAGTCCATTTAAAGTAAGAAGTCAAGCAGTGGGAAGCAGTACAGCTAGCTAAAAGCAAGCCTGACCCAAGTGATACTGCTATGTGAGTCAGTCTACATAAACACAACAGTATTCCATGTCTAGGAGATTCTTTTTGGAATTCCTTAAGCCCTCATTTATAACCAAACCCCCAAAATGAGGAGTTATTTTTGTGTTACTAGGCATTGAACCCAGGATCTCACTAGCAAGACAATTGTTTTATCACTGAGTTTTATCAACAGTCGACCAGCTGGTTTTATTTTATTTTTTTTCATCCATGTACCATAGTATGTTCCTTCTCACTGTTCTGCAATACACTCGTACATGAGGAGTCATTCTGGACACAGATCCTGTATAGAAGGAAGTTAGAATCAGAGTGTTGGATTCTTCCTCCAGCGATTCCTAGCTGTGTTACCTAAACAGAACCACTTACCCTTCCTAAATTCTAGCTTGCTCACTTATAAAATCAGTGAAAAATATTATCTATATTACAGGGTGATTATGAGAATTAAACTAGGTAATGTGTATTATCCGTAAGGCTGTTCTGGTGTTCGGTACTTGCATGGCAGTAGGTAATTGCATGGCAAATACATCTTCCAGCTGCTCAGCTCATTTCCTCTATAATTAGCTTTTCCGCCATGACATGTCATCTTCATCGTGACTTACCTATTTTCCTCTCCCCCTTCGTTTTACCAGCAGAAACTCAATTTTATTTGAGGTTAACAATGCACCCAGGCTAGTATAAATCATGATAGATCTAATCTAATTATAGCAAATCCATTTCCTACCTTGCCACACTTCCTTGCAGTGTTGGGTAAAGTCATGTGACTGGTGCTGAACCCTAAAAGGAATCCATGGAGGACAAAGAGGTGACAAGAGACGTAGCTGCTCTTCTCTTTGCCCTCTTCTTCCAACCATGGACCCAGTTGTACTGTTAAACCTGTGGGAGTATTGTGTGTCTGCAAGAGAAAAGACAACTGATTTCAGAGATATCAGCTAGCCATAACGTCAACACGTCCATGAAAACACATGTGGCTGCCTGCCTCCGGACTTCTAGAAATCATTGTTGAAGATTTTCTGTGGTTGCAAATAGAAGCATCCAAAATGCCTTTTAAATGTTCATCAAACAGATATGGAATTACTCACGACATTTTGCCAGAAATGTGGGTTGTTTACACTTAACAGATATTCATATATATATATTTGAATAAATAAGACAAATTTTTTAAGGAAGGAACTCACAGTGTTTCCATTTTCACATTATTTTTTTTAATCCAAGATGAAACTCATTCTGCATGTAGTTTCCCTTTGGAAATTTTTCTGTAAGAAAAAATATTCTCCTTCTCTCACCCACCATACTTCCATTGACCTCTCTTGGGGAGCTGGATGGCACCCAACTTAGTACACGTTCATTACCAGAACATTTCTTTTTTCAGTCAGTACAAAACTGACTCTTTCCTGTCACGAAGATCTCTTTTTAAGTTCCAAATCTTAGTCCCATTAAGCAGTCATCCACTGTAGCATCCTGTTTTAATTCTCGGCAGAGCACTCACCATGCCATCTTTTCCTTGTTTATTGATTTAATCATTTACTGTTGCTTCCCTGTCCCCAATCCCACTGTCAGAATGAATGGTCCATATAGGAACAAAAATTGTTTTGACTGTTTCTGTATCTCCTTCAATACAGTTTCTTAAATTGTGGGTATGTAGAGGTCAGGAACAATTTACCAACAGTAAAAAAGTTTCTGAAATCTCGATGGCCAAAACTTAATTCAAAATCATATGTATAATGAATGTAAAGTATCCATGAAAGCATCTGCCCATGTAACCAACTGCACAGGACCTCACTGTGGCCTTGGTGTTGAACACACAAGTGTACTTCACATGCCTCATGCCTCGTAGCATCAATGAGCACGGGCTGTGATTGTTAAATTTATTGCCAACTTGACCTCTTTAATATCTTCAGTAATCTTGGGTGGGTCTCTGAGCCTACCTGCAGAAAGGATTGACATAAGAAGGAGGTCCCTCCTCCAGAGTGAGCCCTTCCCTCTCAGTGGGTAGGCCTTCCAGAAGGGGACTGGATATAAGGAAGCTTGGGAGGAAGGGAACCTCTCTTCCTTCCTCCCCTGGCGGTTGGTGCTTGATCATGACTTGTACTCGCATCCTGCTCTCCTACCTTTCCTGGACATTGGAACCCAGTTTCCTAGGCCTCATATAGTGGACTGAAGAGTAGCCACACCCCAGGGAGCCATCAGGCCTTCTGGGATGGGTTGGGAATGCTGAGGCTTCCAGCCAAGAGGACTGAACAGCTACGGGTTCCTTCACCTGTGGGCCTGCAAACTGCTATTGTTGCACTGTCGTAAGCTACCCCAATAAATTCCCTTTTACTACAATCCATTCTATCAACTCTGTTTCCTCCAGAGAACCCTGACTAATACACTGGCTAAAATGCTTAAGCTCTGATTTGTGGCTATTGCTTTCAAGAATTGCAATGTTTTCACTGGCCATACAGAGCTTGGGCTCTTATGGAAACATACTTGCTTATTACAGAAGACAAAGGGCTTTAATTTAGTTTTCCTAGCGTCATTCCTCAGCATGTATCTAATTAACATGTATTTGGATTGTATTGTACTAGAATGTTTGATTTCAAAACTTGCTCTTTGATAGGGTTGGGAAGATGGATCAGTGGGTAAGAGTGCTTGCCTTACAATCATGAGAGCCTGTCACCACCTGAGTTTGATTCCCCCAATACCCACATAAAGAGCTGGGTGTGGCCACACACATCTGCAACCCCAGTCCTATTGGAAGCAGATACCAGAGAATCAATGGAGTTCATGAAAATATCAGACTCTGAAATTAATGAGAGACTATCTCAAGGAAACGTGAAGATGGGCAACAGAAAAAGACACCCTATGGCCTTCTCTGGCCTCTGCATATGTGTGCATGGGGACCACACATCTACATATACATGTACATACTGTATAATATGTGTGTCTACATACAACATGGCACACATATTATACACACTCCCCAAAGTTTCTATTTGAATTGCCAACTTAAATTCAGAGAATATTGTCAAGTAAAATATGACATGGAATTAATATGATATTGGCAACAATTTCTTAAATGGCCCTAAGGATACTTCTGTCACTTTTTACAACATATTTGTAAAAAGTGGCATTCTCAACACTGAAAATCTTGACATCAAAAATAGTGATCAACTGGAAAAAAAATCAAAGATGCTCATACATCCTACAGCATCAAAAATTTAGCAAGGATTTACTCCTTTATGTATAATAATCAAGTACAGACATTTCACCAGCATGCCAATTTTCCTTCATCTTTAACAAATGGTAAAATTATATGCACACCACGGAACAGTTTTAAAATATAATTCTTTATTATGTGTTACCAATACATGTTTGATTTGTATAGGCAGTTTGTATATCCTTGAGCTCACATAAAACCTTCTCAGACAAAAATAGATCAAGGGGTTGGAAAGATGGCTGAGCAGTTAAAGACACTTGCTTGCAAGCCTGTTGGCTGCCATAATTCAATTCCCCAGCAAGCACATTAAGTCAGAAACAAAGTGGCACATGCATCTTTGATCCTGTCGTACTCAAGGCAATTGAAGCAGAGCCAAGAGAATCCTGAGACTTAGAGGCTAGCTAGACCAGCATGCATGAAGTGAAGTAGCAAAAATAAAATGACAAGGTCAACCTTGTCTCAAGCAAGGCAGAAGGATGGGACAAGCATCCTGAGGTTATCCTCAGACCTCTACACATGTACTGTGGCATGTGCATACCCATAAGCACATACACACACACATCATAGACATCCACACACACATGCAGATACACACACGGATCATGAGGAATCTGAATAGGAAAAGTTTAAGAAGCCCTGCTTTTGAACAGGCATCAGCAAACTGAGGCCTTGAGCTAAATCCAGTCAACTGTTTAATAAATGCAGTTTTATCAGCACGTGGCCATTCACATTTGCTTACATATTTTTAGTTTGCTTTAATGCTACAAAGACAGAATAGGATAGTTGCAACAGAAACTTAAATGAGCCATAAATCCTAAAACATTTGCTGTCTGGTCTTATAGAGAAAATGTTTATTGAGCTGAATGAATGCCTAGCACATAGTAGATCCTTGACAAATTCTCAGGAAACATTAGCATTTTTCCTTTAAAGATATTACTGGAGTTTTAGGGGAAAAGCCAAAGGTTTTAGGAGCATCAATAGATTAGACTTGGTCAGGCTGCCCATCCTGATGCTCCAGTTAAAGAAACAAGTAATGGTAAAAAATAGAGAAATGATTTAATCAGTGCACACACTGGGAAGAAAAGCAGGTAAACAGGTCCAATTACCATGAAGTTCAACTTCAAGGTGCTGACATGATCTGTAGGTTAAATAAAGAATTGGGGCAGAGAGCATTATGCATGATTAAGCTGTCTGAGTCCAACTGCGGTATGGTTGGTCATTCTCTCTGTTCTTGCTCTACAAGAAGGTTGAAAGAAGTTGTTCTTTATTATTACCATCACTTGAGGAGAGCAATATGTCTCCTATAAAATGAAGACGGCAACTCCAGGGTGCAGCCCTGCCACCATAAATAATTGCCCTCACTTGTGACGTGGTCTGTCCTGCCAGGCCTATCATTACCTGGGGAAGGTTTCAGTGCCTTGTCATAAAGATGTTTACTGATGAGTCCCATCATGACTAAATCCAAGGTGACTTCAGAAGAGAATGACTCGAGAGGAAAGTTTAAAGACACAAAATATAGAGCCAGGGATGGATAAATGCAGCTCTTTAGGTTAATGACCAATTAGGTCTCCAAAGACTACCCTCACTCTGTATAAGCAGATTTTTCTAATGATGTTATCAACTCTGATTAGGCAGGACTGCTATTCACTAAAACTACAACTTTAGTAGTAGTTTCTCCAAAAGGAACAACTCATCACCTTGGATCAAGTTGAAATTTTAGCACAGCATCCTCCAAACCATGTAGGTATCTCAAAGGCAGAATCAAGTCTTTCATGGGTCAAATCAGATTCTAGCCTCATTCCTTCAAAGAAGAACTTGAGCTCTCCATTTGCCAACTCAAGTTAAACTAATTAAACAATTTTCAGGGCTGGAGAAATGGCTCAGCAGTTAAGGCACTTGTCTCCAGTGCCTAAGGCCCCGGGTTCAATTCCCCAGTACCCACATATGCCAGACCCACAATGTGGTGGCTCTGGCGCTCTCTCTCCCCCCCTTCTCTCTCTATCTCTGTATTTCTCTGCTTAAAAATGAATAAACAAAATATTTAAAAAAACAATTTTCAAAAGCATTGTCAATGCTAGGAGACAGAAAACAAAACTGTTTCACATAAAATTCTAAATGGAAAATATCAAAATAATGTATCCTGTAGGTGCCTTGTTTCAGCCCAGAACAAGCTATATTTCAAGAAATATTAAGATGGGCATGGTGGTACATACTTTTAATCCCAGCACTTGGGAGGCAGAGGTAGGAGGATTTCTGGGAGTTCAAAGCCAGCCTGAGACTACATAGTGAATTCCAGATAAGCCTGGGCTAGAGCAAGACCCTACATCAGAAAAAAAAATATTATATGAAACTTCAAAGTTTAGCTATGTCAATTACCCATGGAAGATCATGGTCTTAAAATGATGGATATTTTAAAATTGATATTGTATAAATACATTATGCTTTTAAACTATAATCTCTAATGTCAATTCCTTTCAGTATTTCTCTTGTTTCAATTTATGTCCATGTGTTTGTACATTTCCTTTATATTTCCTACAGCTAGTTCAAACAAATACTTATTATAAATCTCTATACATGGTCATTTGGGAATGTGTTTTTATTTGCCACAATCTTAGATCATCTGCAATTTTCCAAAGTAGATCAATATATGACTCACTAATCCTGTGAGTTGCACTAAACTAGAAATTCTTTCTGTCATAGAATACATTTAGAAAATATTTAATTTGATAACACTCTCTTCATAGATGCTTGTGAACTTCAGTAGTAAAGAAACCTATTTAGTGATTGGGGATGTAGTTTAGTCAATAGAGGGCTTGCCTCTCATGCACAAAAATCTTAGAACTGCATAAAACTGGGAGTGGAGGTGACAGTTCAAGCCTATAATCTCACCACTGGGGAGGTACAGGCAGGAGGATCACAAATTCAAGGTTATGTTTGGATACATAGTGACTTCAAAACCAGCATAGGCTGCATGAGAGAGATAAAAAGATGGGAAAGAGAAGGGGGGAGAAAAGAAAAGAAACCTACTCAGTTTGCTTAGCCACCATTTCTCAATTTATTTAGCTGTGGACTTTATTTAAGTATTTATGACTATTCCATAAATCATGTTTGGGTAAATAGTGGCTAATTTCATCTGTAACAAATTCAGCTGCTTTCACTTAATGCCCAGGTAGGTAAATCAATGTGTGCAGGGGAGGGGTACTCTGGAATAAGGCAAGAGAGAATGATGAAGGATGTGAACCCAGTGACCCTTAGTCTCCTCCCAAAGACATTCAGATTCAAAGAACTAAAAATCAAATGAGAGGCTGAGAAACAGGAAGCTAGAAGAGACAGGAATAGAGAGAGATTTGTTGTTAGTCAGACCATATCTCCAGAGAAGATTCAAGCCCCTGAGACATAGGAGCTTCCAACTGCTCATCTCAACTGCCCTTCAGTTAACAAGTGAACAGGACAGTGTCCATAGAAGTCATGGTTGTTTTGCCCTGGATTGAAGTTCCTGTGATACACCAGCCAGTGCTGGTGATTCATCATTTTACCAATATCCCTCAGGCAAAAAGTGATAGTTAATCTCTAGTTATCAACTTGACATTTTGACTCACTGTAGAAACAGATCTCTTGGCATGTCTGTTGAGATTCTCTAGATTAGATTAATTGTGGTTGGAAGACTCTTCTTCACTGTGGGTACCACTGAGCTGGGGGTCCTGGATTGTGTAAAGAGGAGAGAGCTAGCTGAGCAAGTTGAGGACTCCTTGCTCTCTGTTTCCTCACTGGGGACTGTAGGTGAGGATGTGATTTCAGTTTCCTCCTCCTGTCAGGCTTCCCCTCCATGATGAATTCCATCCTCTAGAACTGAAAACCCAAGTAAATGTTTTTCCTTAAGCTGCTTTTGGTTGAGCATTTTGTCCCAGGAATTAGAAGGTGACCAGGACACAAAATGTTATAGACACTAAAAATGGATGTTTGGGTAGAGACAAACAGAGATGGGCTGTATTTCAGATCTCTAGGCTACACAGCTTAAGCTTTTCTCACTATACTAGGGTTCCAACCTGACAAGACACACATATGGTACCTTCACCTGACATGAGTAATAAACATAGAAAGTAATGCAACCTTCAAATGTTACATTGAACCAAGCAAATAGCTATGTATTTTTCAAAAGAAATCATTTCACAAGTCAAAAAGAGAAGTAGCAGTTATAATAACAGGAGAAGTGCCATTGTCAAAAGCCTATTTTGAAGCAAGGTCCTTATATTTATGGTCCATTATTCAGGTATTGTTCATGAAATCTCCTGTTGCTGCAATATACTTTAAAATAGGCAGTACATACATTATTAGATTAAAATAAAACAGCTTGAGAAAAAACCAGGAACATTTTCAAGGTAGCAAAGTTTTAATAAATGAGATCTGATTTTTATGCTCTTTCTTACACCAAAGTCCCTTTCATGTTGTAACTTGGAGGCTTTAGAATAGAAATGGAATTTTTAATCCTTATATTAAATATATCAACATTAAAACCATCATTCCCATACAAATAGTCTTTGATATTTTAAATATTGCTTTAATACACATGAACTCATTTAATGCTACTAATGGATCTGTGGATAAAGAAAGCAGGTTGTACACACACACACACACACACACACACACACAAACACACACAGAGACACACACACACACACAATAGGTGAAGAACTGAGCCCCTCCCAAAGGCTGGCTTGGATGTACATAAAGATGTAAGGAAGGGTCTGAACACAAACCCAAGTTTTCTGCTTTCATGATTGTTCTCAATGCCATACATACTACCAAGAAGACAAGTCTATTACTCTGTCTCCTAATTTGCCAAATTAACAGAAGCTCAAAGAAATTTAAGCCATAGGTTAAAAAAATTGCAGATTTATATATGTCTATTAAGAGAAAGGTCGTCCAATTCCTTATGTGCTAGACATATCTTGTATAACCCCTCTGTAGCAGCTACTTTCAGATTGTTGGGACAAAACACCCAACCAAGCAGCTGGTAGGAAGTTAAGATTTATTTTGGCTTATAGTCTCAAGGGCAAGCTCCACGATGGCAGGGGAAAGCATGGCATGAGAAAAGACTGCCATCAATCCTTGCCACAGCTAGTAGCAGGTAGTAAACAGGAGCAAGAGAGTGAGCCAAACTAGCATGGGCAAGCTAATAAATCTCAAGATCCAACTGCAGTCACACACCTCCTCCAGCAAGGTTCCACCTTCCAAGCTGGTCTGCTAGAAGGATGGTGTGGTTTGAATCATATCTCCTCCATAAACTCATGTGTTTTTGATGCTTGGTCCCCATCATACTACCCTTCTTAATCTAATATAAATTCTTAGCATTTGGCCATCGTTTTGCTTTCTTGTGTCTCCATTTAGGCAGGAAATATCTAATGTGTTAACAGCTAAATATCCCAAGAGTAGAACAAACTTTTGAACTTTTAAATCTCTTTATTATTGATGCATAAGAAAGCTTGGAAGACCCTCAGAGGCATTAGAGTCAATTTCAAAATGTGACATACTGTACAATCCCACTTATATAGAAACTCCAAAATGACAACACTTCAGAAACAGAAAGAGATGAGTTTTTGCAAGAGAGATAGGATGGGAAATAATGGTAGTGTGAGGATTTTAAGGTGATGGAGATAGTACTAACACATGATGTGTCCATACAAAGTTTCTACTTAATAAAAAAATAAATCTGAGATAAAATTGCATAGAACTACACACACACACACACACACACACACACACACACACACACACAGGTATGTGACCTGATGAACTTCTAATAAGCACTATGGATTATCTTGATACCAAATAATAATTATATAATATATTATATAATATAATATTGCTATATAACCTATTATATTATGATACTAGCTTGTATAAAATGCCACCATTTGGGAAAAGTGAATGGAAGGGACACCCTAACCCTAACCCTGAACATTATCTGTACAATTAGCTTTGATGTTCTATTTCAAAGTTTACAATTAAAAAATTGCCATTCTTCTGGCATCTCTTTGATATCCTGATTGGATATCAAAGTCCCTTCATCAGGTAAACCATGGGAAAAATCTCTTCCAGCACTTTCTAATAACCCACTAGACCCCAGCTGCAATTAAGTATTTCCCACATTTAAACGGATTCTGTGTTAGAAACACATCCAAACATTCATCATTTTAATGTGAAGAGCAGGCTCATAATCATGGGGCTCCTGCTTACTTTCCCAACTACACCACCTGAACCCACAGAAATGAAATACTCATGCTGTGGCTCTGACTGTATGCTTCTGTCTTTCTGCAGTGCCTTTCTTCAGAGTCTTTCTAGAACTCACTGGGTTCTCAGCAGCCCAGCAGTAGCTGCGGGTAGGGTTTTGGGAAGCTTCTGTTTGCATGCTAGCTTGGTTTATTGTGACAGGGTCTCATTTTCTTGGTCTTGTCAATAACTCATTATGTAACCAAGGGTGATCTTTAACTCCTTAGCCTTCTGCTTCTGAGTACTGGGATTACAGGCATGTACCACCATACTATACCTATACCTATACCTATACCTATACCTATACCTATACCTATACCTATACCTATACCTATACCTAGCTAGGAAACTTCTTGCTTACCTCCACAGATTCACTTGATTGTTTCCAGAAAGGTGTTACAGCTAAATAGAAGGGAATGTCACTTCCAAAGCTGACCTCATCAACAGATTCACTGAAGAAGAGTTTCAGCAGCTCTCTTCAGTAAGGATAGTTGAGCATTTGACCTTGTCAAGCACTAAATTTGACTCATCAGTTTTTCACAGCTGTCCTTCTCTGGCCCAGAATTAAAGCTCAACCTAGATTATACCTGAGAGAGAAGCAAGGTTATTTTTCTAAGTGCTTATTGCACATCACTGCTTCAGAAGCTATCCTGAGTCATGGCAGGGACAAAGAGTAACACAAGATGTGGGATACATGATAATAAAATCTAGAAGACTTTTCCTATGAAAGTTACCACTGAGAGGTTGATAAGAGATGGTATAGTTTGCATCACACAGCTTCAGGTTTCCATAGGAATTCATTTGAGAGGTGAAAACTACATAGTTCAGTTTCAGCTAAATCCAACGTATGAACAATGAGTTAACAGAACAAACCAGAATCCTTCTAGAACCCATGATCACAAAACCAGTCCCATGAGCTAGTCGCTTATCTGGAAGAGGTCTGACCACCTAGTTTCTTCCCACTCCTACGTTTTTCTTCCTTGGGGACAGCTGTTGATAATTGGCCCCACCTGAAGGAGATGCGGGTCAAGCCACTTTATTTGGAGAGATTCCAAAAGAGCCACATGAGGAATGGAAATCTATTTTTGAGGTTGATTCTCATCCCTCAGAACTCACATTTTTACCTATCTCCAGAGTTGATTTTTTACAAAGATATTCTGATTAACCTTATCTTTAAAAATCTTTTCTCATCATAACTACACGATGCTGGGTGAATAACCAAGCAAGGCACATGGATAAGATAAAGAATTGTCAATCCTTTTAAATAATTCAGCAGTGTATTAATCTTTGTGAACTTTTGGGGACTGTGTTAATGTCAGCTTTACTTTGGTTCTCATGGACCACAGAGAATTCAGGGCACGTTTCTCACCCCAGGTAAAGAACAAAAGCAGTAGAAGCTCTGAAAAGTTCAAGTATGGAAGATAAGCTGGAACACGTAGTCCTCAATAGCATAGGCATGCACATTCCCTAACAGTATAGCCTGCTGTGACTCTCCATCTTTCCCAATCCTTTCTCCAACCTCCGAATATCCCCAGAGGTTTACTCATAACACCCAGTGGAAAATGAGAATAAAAGAGTGTCAAAGAAAAGGGCTCAACCCACTGTGTTCACTGGTTGAAGGGAGATCATCAGCCCTATTTCAGACAGTCTCCAATAGTGAAGAGTTCTCATAGAGACATCAGAGCAACAAAGATGCCTAGAAGTAATCTCACCAATTTGATGATCCAGGCTAAGGTGTAACAGTCTTTTTCCAGGTATTGTAAAATCTGCTCAGAAACACAAATGCATAAAACTCTTAGTAATTTTCTAGTTCAAGAAGGTCATTAGTATATTCAATTCAAATGTCCTAACTTTATTGACTTTTTCTCGATGTACATAAAATCTAATTTCTAACTAATTGTGAAATGTTAAATCTACTCATTATGAGGTATTTAAGGAGCCATAAGTTCAAAAATATTCCTGAAGAAAATGTTTTCAAATCCTTGCAAGACAATTTAATCTAATTAATGGCTGATGTACATGTCCCTTGGGAATGGGTTCAAAGTACTATAAAATCTGTTTTGTTTTGTTTGTCTGTCTTATAGAAGCATCTCTCTAATCATTATCTTAATAAAGAGCTAACAGTTTACAGATTCAAATAGTATACTCTTGAATTTTTGATTCCTCAAATTTACCTAAAGAATATTAGTAAGAGCTACTCTTTAGCCCCTTTGAAATACCCTCTTTCAGAGGAAGGTCTAGTGCATTGAATAAGCAGAAACTCAGCACTAGGGATGCTTAAAATCTTAAAAGGTTACAAACTTAACCCAGGTGATGCAAGAAGAAACAAGTAGCATACAACCTCAAATCTATCAACAATAACTGGAAGTAATGTGCCAATGAAATACATTTAAAATATTGTAAAATCCAGAGTCCCAGCAGTGGAAAGGGATTTGAGGGAAGGGTTAAAAATTTAAAATCAGTAGTGAGTTCAATCAGACCAAGATCATGTCAGGAAGAAGTAAAAAACATCCAAAGTGCTACCTGAGAAGAACTATGTCTGTGTCATACTTTCACTCTGGGATGAGTAGAAAGGACATAACCATCTGGCTTAATGCATCAAAGGTGGCCTGCAGAAGGCTTTGATCACAGGGATGGAAACTGTGTCTGGATCTGTCACCATGAAAAAGGCCCTGGATTCTAAATAACTCCTCCAGGCCTTTGTCAGATCACTTTCGTCAAGAATAGATCCTACAGAAATGGGCTCTTGGCACTGTGAATTTGAAACCTAACCAAGATTTTTAAGCATTGAAAATGCTACTCTCTAATCCTCTACTTGAAAAGTTATACTCAGGGTAAAAATGCAAGTGTCCTAATTTTACTATTAAAATGCCGGCTCCTCTACTGATATTTATCTGTCTAAAGTATATGGATCTCTAGGGGCAGGAGAGATGGTTCCATGGTTAAAAGCACTTCCTGAAAGCCTTAGACTACCTGAGTTTGTTTTTCTGGCATTCATGTAAACAGCTCGGCATGGTTGCAAAGGCCTGTAACCTCAATCACCGGTGCTCACCAAAGCAGCAAGCGCTAGAATCTGTAAAAGACTCCATCTTAAGGAAAGACGTGGACGAGGGCCAGAAGAGCGACACCAATGTTCCCTTCTGGCCTCCAAATGCATACAAAATGGAGAGTTGATCTGTACACACACACATGCATACACCACACACACACTACCATACTACACATGTGCACGTGCAAAATAAAAAAAAATGTATATGGCTCTCTTTTATTCAGTAACACAGAACTATTCTACTTAAGAAAGAAGGCAATGGTCTTCATATTGTATTTTATTTAATGTCAAATTCTCACTCAGAGAATAGGATTAAGAGATATGTGCTAAATATACATTCATTCATTCCTGAATCAAGTCAAATAACCAGTGGTACATGCAAAGACTATTAGACTAACTCCCTATAAAAATGTCTTCACAGGACAATTTAATGCTATGACTTATTTTGAAGACCCAAAGGTCTCCATTGCTCATACAATTATTATTGTATCTTATCCCAATATATTGTATAAAGAGCACATGTAAAATGTATCAGAAGCAAGCTTAGTATAAGAAAGATGTCACAGCCCCTTATAAACAGAACTGGCCCATTAAGACAATTGACAACATTAACATTCTCCACAATGGTATCCAGAAAGTTCAAAACAAATTTTTGCTTTTCCCCTGTGTGTTTTATGTCCTTACACTCTTATTCATTGGAAGCCCTGACATTCGGAGGGGCATATAGATGAAGAGATACTGGAACTGATTGCTGAGTAATTGCTCAAATTGGAATGATAGATATAACTTCACGATTGATTTTTTATGGATGTATGTGACTCAGGTTAGGTCTATTAATTTATGAAAATAAGAAGTTTCCTTGTGCCATAAACCATGCTATGATTTACCAACTTCCATTTCATTTTCCTATTCCTGGATGTCAAAAGAGAACACAGTTTTGCAAATCTACCATTTAGTTGGCGCTTCTCTCCTTGAGTCACTAGGCCAAGTGCTATTGAAAATCACTCTTAGTGTTAATGATAATTTTTAAGTTCTTACTGTAAGAACTAATGATCATCATTGCCTAGGAAATAAGCAAAGATGTTGAGGGATGGGGACCTTCACTCCCTAACTGACAGCTGTTAGACTCTCTCTTGCTTCCCTGGTTTCCTTAAATACAAGGACTGCCAACCAAACAGCAATCCTGATTCCTCTTAGGCCAGCACTGGCCTTCTTAGACACTGCATGGACACCATGAGAAAACTACACAGCGATTCCAACTGATAAACCTGGATTCTGAAGGCACAGCTTTAGCCAGAGTTAAATGGAAAGAATTCATTCCAGCCTCGGCGAACTCTAGAAGACTATGAAAGCATTTTCACTTCGGCTTGAGAGAGATGGCTTCCCCTGGTTGCCAAAGAGAGTGACTTCTTGGACTGATATTAACGAGAAAGACTGTGATTGATCCAAGCACAAACCTTCATGGCTGTACTTGGTGCTAAAGAACCAAAGCTATGATAAGTCCAAATGTGCCTATGTAAGCAGGGGCTCAGGCTCACTTAGTCAGCTGGGAGAAACTCACCTGTGGTGTCCTTTGGGGTGTTGCAATATTAGAACGATTAAAGCCTTCTCTTGGACACAAGATGAGTCAACTCTATCACATCTTCCAGGACTCATGAAACATCACAGAGGAAGTGGTGGATTAAACACGAGTGCTGCTCTCTCTCACTGCTCGCCTGAGGACCTCTTCTTGGGAGATGGTGGTAGACAATGAGGAGACTCAAAACTCATCCAAGCAAAATATCCAAGGCAGGTGAGAGTTCAACACTAAAGGAGACATATATCAAGCCCTCCAATGCTCAAGGAACAGTGTGGAACAGGGGGTAGAAAAATATAAGAGCCACAGAGTGGGATGGGAGCATATATTTTTAGGCATTGCCAGCCTCCCCCCCCCCGAAATTGACTGGTGAATTAATGACCCCACAGTGAATACCAAAATACCACCGAGGAGGACCCTCAGTGGAATAGGTATGGGGGAAGGGGATATACAAGTACAATGTGATGGGAATATAACCAATAGGTAAGATTTTCCAAAAGCAAAGTTCTCAAAAAAATAAAAGACTTCTCTTGGAGTTGCAAAATTACTCAATGGGTAAAGCATTTGCTATAAAACCATGACAACCTGAGGTTGGATTCCCAGCACCCACATAAATACCTGTTTGCCATACCACAACCCCAGAGGACAGAGACCCAAGGTCCCCGGGACAAGCTTGCTTTCTAGATGAGGCAAAATATATGAGCTCTGGATTCAAATGACAGAAACAGGTAGAAAGTGATCAAGGAAGACTCCCAATGCTAACCTCTGGCCTATGGCAAAACTACATGCATACACACACACATGCACATTCACACGGCTTCTCAGTGGTTGTCGCAGTCAGCCGCATGGTGCTGGGATGAATCTCCAAATCAGGCGCAGTTTATGGTAGGAAACGATTTATTCAAGCTACAGATTCAGGGGAAGTCCCATAAAAGTGAAAGAGGCTGGTCCTCTTTCACAGGTCCAAGCAGAGAGAAAAACCCATCAGCAACACCACACACACAACAGCAAACAGGCAGGAGAGTCAAAGAGAATTTTTTCTCCTTTATATAGGCTTAGGGTGGGATCTTGCAATTCTATCCCAGACTTAATGGCTTCCTGAGTCTCTGGAATTTCCTTCCTGCATTGCCCACACGGGAAAGGATGTCTACTTCTAGCTTCTTTGAGCTTCTTTACATCCTGCCTTCCTGTGAACATCATCAGAGACCCACCCAAGATTACTTGAAAGGTCTAGTTGACAACAAAACTTAACCATCACAGTGGTCTTTTAGTCTGAGTTGATGACACAAAAACAGAAGCATGGACAGAGGCAGGGACAGCAGAGCAGTGCTGATGGCGGCCACTGAGCAGTCAGCAGCATCCTCAAGTTAGCCAATGCTGGACTGCTGGAGGAGACTTAACTGAAGAACTCAAGAGCAGTGTGGTGGTTTGATCCAGGTGTCTCCCTCCTAAACTTAATGTGTACCAGATGCTTGATCCCCAGCTGATAATAGTTTTGGAATAGTTTTGGAATTGGAAACTAACTTTTCAGAGGTGTGTTGTTGGAGGTGGGCTAATGGGGATTATAGTAAGCTTCCCCTTGCCAGTTTTTGACACACCTTCCTGACGCTGTTTGAGGTCCTATGGTGGAGGTGATGTCCACCCTCTGCTCATGCTGTTGTTTTCCCTGTCATGAAGGAGCTTCCTCTCAATTCTGCAAGCCAAAATAAATTCACTCCTCCCATCAGCAGGACGAAGGCCCAGAGAGATGTCAAGGGAGGCCCAAGAGTTGAGCTTAAACGATAAAGGTCTGTAAGGAGCCAGGGGAGAGAAGATCTAGGCCCTGGTTGCCAGAAGAGTTATAGAGAACGGTCAAGTCTCTAGGGCCCAAGGGTCTCAGATACCTGAGACCAGAGCTATCACACAGACCTAAGGTATCCTGAGAACTCAGGACTACACAAGGGCTAGGTGTGTGATGGTTAATCATTAGTTGGCAACTGGACGGGATTTGGAATCACCATGGAAACAAATCTCTGAGGGATTTTCTAAATTATGTTCATTAAAATGGGAAGACACGCCCTCACTGTGCATGGTGCCGTTCCATGGGAGAGAGTCCTGAACTGAATAAGACAGGAGAAAGTCAGCTGAAGGAGGGCGTTCATCTCTGCTTCCTGTCTTGTGAACTGAGCGTGACTGGCTGCTTCATGTTCTGCTGCCAAGCCTCCCTCACCATGATGGTGATGATAGCATCCCTGCAAACTGTAAGCTGAAATACCTTTCTCCTTAAGTAGCTTTTGTCAGGTATTTTGTGGCAGCAATGAGAAAGGTAACTCGTTACAAATGTCCCATCACCTGATGCGGTTACCTTCTGGTTGCTGGGATAAAGTACCTAACCAGAAGCAGCTGATTGAAAGAAAGATTTTCATGTTGGCATACAGTCTCTATAGGAAGCTTCATGAGGGCAGGGGAAAGCATGGCAAGAGCAGAGACTGTATATCAACTCTGCCACAGCAGGACCAAAACAACAGCAAGAGAGTGAACTTGACTCTGGCCATGGGGAACTGACTTGAACACCCCTAATCCTGTGCCCAACAACACAATTCCTCTAGCAAGGTTCCACCTGCAAAACTGCCACCAGCTGCAGATGGAGCAATCGGGAGTATCTGCGTCATTCTCCCACAATACCTGAGACCTGAAAGATGGTCACTGGAGTAGAGGGCACCACCCACTGCTGCTCCCAGCTGCCCACTGCACAACTCACTGCCAACCCTGAGAGAAACAACAGCTCCTTAAGAACAGCACCTGAAGGGCTTCTTGCCTGTTATACAGCAATTTCCTCTGCATTGACACATTCCACCTGAAAGGGAGACTCATTAAGACTCTGGGAAGGCTCAGGAAGTTCCTACAATTACCAGGTTCACAAGCCCCCTGCCCCTTCCCTAGGCTACATAAATGGTAACAGTTACAGGGCAGGAGAGACTTGACAAGCTGTCTGCAAGGTCTACAGGAGCTACAGTGATGCAGAGTTCAAGAGTCACCTCCCATGCTGAGGTTGTTGTCATTATAGTGATGTGTTTTGTCTGTGAGTCATCCCTGCCCTATAACTAGCCCTCACCTACACTTCTGTAAGTAACCCCAGTAACCTCACTGGTTCAATCAGCTAGACATGGATGGAATCATTTCTTTGGTGTGTGATTGGTGAACTCTCTGAGGTAAATAATCTTTTGTTCATGTCTCTCCAGGTAATGTCACACATCATTGCCCATCCATTATTTTGATCCGAGTCTCATAAGAGAACCCCAGTCAGCCGATTGGTTTTAGCTATACCTGCAGTTCTAGTGAGCGAAATTTAAATGGAATAAATTCATAACAAACTAAGTGTTTAAAAATATCCAATATTATCTTTGCATTCTCTTACACTGAATCAAAGACCAGAGAAAACATAATGAGATGCCAACATCCTAAAATGGCACATCCCTTCTCAGCTCAGGTCCCCAGGGTACTCATGAAAGAGTCCCTGGAGTACTATGTGGATGGGGTAGAGGACTCCAAACATTTATACTTAATATGTAGCAGATTTGTTTAAAAACACAACTTATTAAAAATAATGACTGAGATTTCACAGTTTTGTTACCAATCATATGCACCGCATTACTGAAAAGTCCCTGTGAAGTATTTAAATCATAGAAATAAAAGTTTTAGAAAAAGCCTACCCCAATCTTTGTTCTTTTTTTAAATCAATATCTTATTGTCCAAAATTAGATCCATTGTATTAGCAAATATTAAGTTGGTATCCCCGATTCCCTCCTCCCTGTCTCCCACCCACTGGGTATCCTCCTCTGTAGGCATTCTGGATGGGTCCATCAGGTAGGGAGTTATGGATACCACAACAGGCAGCCAGGTTCTCCCGCCCCAATTATGTGTTGGTGGAGTTGGAATGACCTCAGCTCTTTCACTGTCTTCTGAAAAATACAAACAGTATCTCCATTGGGAGTGAGGTCAATATGGGTTAAATGTGATACACATTTCTAATTTTGTGAGATTCTACTGGGATTACCTTCTCTGTAGTTCTCTAGTAATGGGAGTTTCTCCTTGGGGCCCAAAGTTTTTGGCTCCCTTGGGAATTTGACTTGCACTCCAATTCCAGTTAAGGGCTCCTTGACACTGAGTGGATTTCTTGGCCAATTTGAAAGCTGTTGACTACCCTCCCCAGGTTATGGCACCTCCATTGCCCAAGTGATCACTTCTTGGCTCGCTGATCTCTCCCAGGAGGCAGTGTGTTCAGCCTTTTCATGGCAACAGTCTGCATTGTATATCAGTGGTCTCTGCTTTCTCCAAATATTATTGACCAATTTCCCCTGGCCGCTTATGTAGCACCTTCCAGCACTGCATATGCTAGAATCAGGGGGCTGGTTGCCATTCTGGATCTTGCAGGGTCTCTGTGTTGTGCAATGACTTTCTGTGGTTTCTTTAGCAATAGGATCTTACCTTTGGCCTGGGGTGGGTATTCAATAGCTTTGACAGCTTTGACAGAACTGTCTTGTTTTAGGGACCTTATGGGTCTCTTTGATCAATATTTCAGTGTGGGAAGGAACCAATGACTGTACCAGGGAGTTCCAACCAACCTTTGTTCTTGATTTGGACTACAGTCCCAGATATCTTTCTAACTTATTATTCCAATGGACAGGATTGGAAAATTGTGGAAAGTTCTATAGCTTTCTCCTTATGTGATCATTTTAAAAACTGTGATGGGGCTAGAGAAATGGCTCAGTGGTGAAGCTGATTGCCTGCAAAACCTAATGACCTGGGTTTGATTCCTAGTATCCACATAAAGCCAGATGTGCAAAGTGACGCATGCATCTGGAGTTTGTTTGCAGTGGCTGGAGGCCCTGTAACACCCATTCTCTTTTTCTTTCTCTCTTCTTGCAAATGAATCAATAAAAATACTTTTGAAAAATTGTGACAGAATGGATGTGACATAAAATTTCCTCTGAGTTATTTTGCCAATACGTTTGGCACCATGAGGTACACACCCACATTGCTATATAATCAAACCATGTCCACCATCCATTTTGAGAACTGTTTTCATCTCGCCATGCTGAAACTGTACTCATTGAACAATAATTCCCGATTCTCTCTAGCTCCAGTGAATACAATTTTACTTTCTTTCTCTATAAATGTGATGACATTAGGTTTTTCATATAAGTGGAATCATATAGTCTTTATATCTTCTGGCTGGTTTATTTTACCACAGAGTGTCAGTTCATCTGTGTGCCATAATTCCCTTCACTTTTAAGACAAAATAATATTCCATTGATGCATATATTGTATCTTTGAGTCGTCTGTTGACAAATACTTGGTAGCTTTCCCTTTGGGGCCTATGGACATGAAAGGAAAAAGCATTCTTCAAGACCTTTCTTCCACTCCTTTTGGTTATGCTCCAAGAGCAGAGATGCTAGCTAAACCCTATGATAATTCTCATATGGTGGCCTTGCCATTTTACATAACTACTAAGAGGGCATAGGAATTCTAATTTCTCCATATTCTTACCAACATTTCTTATTTTGCATTTTGAAAGTAGCCATCCTACTAAGGAGCACATTTTTGGGGTTTTGACTTGTATGTTCCTAATGATTATTTGATATTAATCTTCTTTTATGTACTTATTGGCTACTTGTATATTTTCTTCAGAGAAATATCTATTCAAATCCTTTGCCGATTTTTAATTGTGTTGCTTCAGTGTTTTTACTTGTAATTTTAGAGTCTCTTGTATAGACTTATAAAGCCACCACCTAAGCAACTAGCTCTTTCTTCTTCATTGCATTCCTCTGGATTTCACATAGAACTGCTTCGTTTTCCCAAATATGAATGCACAGAAAAGATAAAAGATATATATAAACTGTTAACACAGGCTTTACCCATTATGTGGCTGGAGCTAAGACACATAATTTCATTGAAGATTAAAAACTAAATTAAAATTTCTTTTAAAAAAGTGTTTTTTTTTTCAAAAAGACACAGTTAGAGCTTGTGATTATGTCTTGATATTAAGTCTCATGGGGGCAGCGGTTAGAATCTAGCCAAAATGTGGGGGGATCATTAGAAACAACAGATGACTCAAGCTCAGCCAAGGCCTGATTCTTTTGCTACTAGGAAGAGAAGCCCAATCCGAGCATTCCCAGCCCATTTTCTACAGGATGGGAGGAACTATGTGGTGTGCATTCTTCATTAATTAGATCCTTTCTAGTTAAACCCATTAATTTAGGTCAGGGTTGTGATCATTTACTGTTTGTTTCAAGACGAATCTCAAGTTACTTTCACTGCTTCACACTGCTTCACTTAGGCATATGTGTCACGTGGGAAACAGCCTCTGTGACCAGCTGTGACAGGTAGAGTGTCTCACCCTTTTCCTCTAGCACTTCACTCTGCTTCTCTCTGTGGCTCACAAATATCTTGTGATCTTTCGGGATGGAGGAAAGGACAGACTGTCCACGTGCGACGTGATGGACAGGGGCAGAGCCCCTTTCAAGTTCAAGAACCACCTGCCTGCTAGGTGGTCAGTCAGCTCTGTGGTACTGACTGATGAAGAGTGTGCAAGAGCAAGAAAGCCTTCTATAGCCTCTGAGCCTAAGCGAGAGCTACAGTCACTAACAGGCACGTAGGATGGTCATCCATACCACTGATGGGTTACAGTCACTACCAATTGAACAGTACTTATTCAGATAAAGTCTAAAAGTTCAGAACACTGATTCACCAATGAACAATCCTTTCAGTCTGGCTCCCCTCAACTCAGCCACAACAAATTTGCCTCTCAGTTCACCTGCTGTTCCCTCATCCTTTCCAGCTCATCTTTGGTCCCTTCTCTACCAGCCCCAGAGAATCCCATCTAAAATGGAAAAGAATAGCATCCCTGAAACTCCTGTTGCTCTCTCCCTCTCCACCTGACTATGAAAAGCATCCTTCGTCTACTATACCGCCTTTCATTAGTAAAATGGATGCAAAGAAAAATCTGTCAATTGGAATAAGAGTGGTCACCTGGTACGATGTCAGAAAAGCCATGCTCATACAGGTAATTTCCACAAGAACTTCTATTGTTCATATCTCAATCAACACTTGAAGGTTGGCTAATTAGCCGAGGAAGTAGCAGGAATGGGCTTTTAATATTGAAATGTGTGGCAGGTTAAATAGCATAATGAATGCTAACTGGGAAACTGCAAAACTTAAAACCATTTAAGATATATGGATGGGCTGAAATGTGTTAGAGGTAACTTATAAAAATAGGGTATAAAGCTGAGCATGGTGTGACATGCCTGTAATGCCAATGCTTAGCTAAAGCAGGAGACTGAGACACTCTCTCCACAAAAAAATCTACAAAGTAAACAACAACAAAAACTTTCCATAATGCAATGCCACCCCCAAAAAAATTAAATATAAAAATCCACACAGGATTGTGATTTAACTTCCTATGGATGGTTTCTATGTGGTGACCCCTATATGGTCTTCAAAGCCTTACTGAGGTGACTTCTGTTTGACTAATGCCAATGGTAAACTGGACTGAATCCTTCCTCTGAGACATGATCATGTCTGTGGAATGATTATAGAGATTGTCCTGTGTCTCCTCCGGACAGAAGTTTTCTACCAAAGATGTGTATGTACAATAGAATTTGACCTACAATGTGCTTTCTTGAAACCTGGAAGCAAAGTACACAGTATTCTGCACTCTCACTAAATTCCTCTGGAGGCTTCCTTAAGTATTAAAGTGTAATCTGGTATAATGTCACATGCCTGTAATCCCAGAACTCAGGAGGATCTTGAGATAGAAGGCAGACTGGGCTACAAAGCAAGACCCTACCCCCTAACCTCCAAAAAAACCTCAAAAAGTCCTTAATTGAAGTGTTCATTCTGCGGTGGTCTCCTTGGCCACAATTCACTGTTTACTCTGCATGGCTTTTCATTCTTCTCTGCCAGGTCTCTCGGGACTCAGCTTTCTTTTACTTTCTCTCTGTGAGGGAATCACTCAATGGACTCCATTCCATGCAGACCTACAGCAAGCCCATCAGACTGACTGAGGCCCCACTATCTCAATGCTCACAGACAGACTGGATCCCTCTGCAGCTGCCACCTCTGACAGGCTGGCTGGTAGAAACTTCTGGTGCTCTCTATGGCTTCATTTGCTTGAGCTCAGTGACATTTCTTTTCTAAGGTTCTGCCAGCATTCTGAGATTCTCTTCTGAAAGCAGCACACGAAATCTTCAGATGCACCTGTTGTTATTTATTGTCTTCCCCCATCTCAAGTGATCCAGAGAGGCGACATCAAGGTGAGCGGTGAGCATGCCTCTCACTCCTGCTGGTTCAGTGGTGACAGTAAAGCCCACATTACACTGCTTCTCCCCAGACTCTTTCCAGGCTCCCAGCCAGGTAGAATCCTGGATTCCACCTGATCCCCTAACCTCATTCCTGGCTCTTGAAGAACAGCCTATGTTTTTGGAAGAAAAAATGTTGTTTTTTTCATTAGTCTTAGAGTGAAGCAATGAATGCCAGGATCTAGCAGTTATTCAAGTGAGGAACAAGAAATAGAAAACAAACACTTCTGGTATCTCTTCTAAAACTAAGAAGTCACAACTGTCAAGCCTGAGAATGGGTTTTTTACTTGATGAAAATTTTATGCAGGTATTAAGGGGCAGTTTTCTTCGACCTGTGTTCATTACAGAAGAGTTCATTTCTTTATCTGACTGATTTCACACACTATAAAAGTGTTTCCTAAAGTCAATATCCACCTGTCCCTTTTTTCTTTTTCTTTTTTTTTTTTTCATCCCAGAAGTGACCATCCCATCAGTTTTATCTTTAAAGGAGAAGACATAACCTTGCTATGCTTTCTGGGTTTGCTGGTTGAGGTCTTGTGGTGTCTGTCCCTTATGTTTTCACTTTTGCAAATGAGATAGAGCTGAGCCTTATCTCACAAGTCATGCAAATTAGATGCCAGGAAGGCTATTGAAAAGGGAAGATGGTATCATCAGTCTTGCAAGGGCATCTCTCAGATTGACAGCCCCAAGTTTAACCTCATTTTCCCTCCACTTGAAATAACATCTCCACTCAGCCTCCCTAAGAAGTCATTTCTTTATTGAAATGACATTCCAGCGCCTCCAGGGAGAGTCACTAAAACAGACCCTGTCACTAGTTACCTTTGTTCTCCTAGGCTAAAGGAGGCATGAATGTTTGAGACTGGTTTTAATTGAGAATTTTAATAAATGAACATACTGTTAAGTTGATCATGTTACCCACATTTGTCCCCCCTCCCTCAACCTCATTCCACGCAAACCCTTCTTCTTTTGCAAGTTCTCCTTCTGTGTTGATGTCTCATTCTTTTTGTCCATTTCCATCCTCTATGTCAAAATATTGATGGGCTCAATGTTGGGCATATCTTGTGAATATAAAGGCATCCCACTAAGAATGAACCATGTTCATGTCCAAAGTAGCCTTCCCATCCTATGGCTCTTACATTCTTTCAATACCCTCTTCTGCAATGCTGCTTGAGCCTTGGAGGGCATGGTAGAGATGTCACATTTAGGGACAAGCCCTTAGTAGCCTCTTATTTTCAGCACTTTGAGGATTTGGAGTCCCTTCATAATCTATTGCCATCTCCATAGAGAAGCTCCTCTTGCTATCAGGAGAACAGCACATACGGCTGGAAAGGTGAGGACATTGGAGGTGACTGGTGACAGGAAGGAGGAGATGCAAGGAAGGACTACTCCACACTGATGAGCACCTGCCACGACATCCCTTGCTGAGCCCTTCCATCGTTTCTTCATTCCCCTGATGTCCACAGAAGAGCCTATGCCTGGATGCTGCCAGACTTGTTCAGCAATATTTTGCCTAATGTATTATGACAGCCCAGACTTAAAATTAAATTCAAACTTAAAATTAATTCAATCCAGTATGAGTACATGAGCAATTCAAAGCATCGCTTGTCTGAAATATTCACACAAACCAATCATTAGCATCCAGCTCCTCAATCAAGAGGCACACAATATGTTCATGACAGGAATGCAATTAGGAAACACACCCAAGACTCTAAACATTCATTCTGCAATAGCTATTTATGTTCCAGGGACTGTTCCAGGAGCTCAGGATATCAAGTCAAACCTGACAGACAAAATTACCAGATTCTAGAGTTCATAATATTATTGGGAAGCCACAGAGAAAAATACCAGGAAATCAAATATAAACAACCTGCCTTCAGATTGAAGTAAGTTCCATGATGGAAAACTACAAATGATGACAAGATGTCTGTGAATACTGGGGTGGTTTCACTCTGAGTAAGGTGGTCAAGGATAGCCTCACCAAAGAGGGGACACATTATGAGAAGAAAAATGTGAAATAAACTAGGGCTGAGAACCTCAAAGCCCACAGATGAGACTGATCCACCAGCAGTTGAGCGGCCTGCTTGACTGCGGTGAGCGATGAACTTAAAAAGGCAAGACCAGCAGAGGCATTAGGATTGGTGAGAAGACTGGACATTTCAGGTAGAAATCACATCACCCACATTATTACTATCATGTTTACATTTAAATTATTTTATTTTATTTTTTATTTGCAAACAAAGAAACAGACAGACAGACAGACAGACAGACAGACAGAGAATGGATGCACCAGGGACTTTAGCTACTGAAAGCAAACTACAGATGAATGCAGCACTTTATGCATTTGGCTTTACATGGATATTGGAGATTTGAATGAACCCTGGTCCTTGGACTTTGCAGGCAAGCGCCTTAAACAATGAGCCATCTCCCTGGCCCCATTCTGACATTTTTTTTTAAATATCACACTGGGTAATGGTGAGGCAAAGAGACAGGTTAGCTAGCAGAGGGAATCAAGGTGAGAAACAATGAGAACATAGACTAAGTAGCCAAAAGCCAACAACATGGTAAATTCTTTAGTCTAAAACTAAGGAGAAGGGACAGATGGAGAAAGGTTAATTAATGGATATTAACTTATATGAGAGAAAGAAGGTCTGGTATTTTCCTGCACATTAGGGTGAGTAGACATACTCATTATGTGCTGTATATACATTTTCAAGGTTAGAAAGACTTTGTTTTCACAGTAAAGATATGATCATTATTTGATAAAATAGAAATATTTACCCCATATGAACATTTCACATGCATCAGAATATTACATTGTATGCCACAAAATGTGTAAAATTGTATGTATCAGTCAAAATTATACATATATATATATGTACATATATATGTATAAAGGGAACTGAAAGAAACAGATTGAAGTATTTTCTCTCTAAGGAAGTGAATTTTAGAAAACATATATTCTTGGGACCAAAACAATGTAAGCAAAAAGTAGAGAGCAAAAACATTGAGGATCCTATTAACATAAACCAAGAAAGACAGGGGTAAGTTCTGGAAACCAGCACTTCAGTGTTTTATGATTCCACCCAGTTCTTTCAAGAAAAGAGATCAATGGTTACAAGGCAAGTGCTTAAAGGCAAATTCAGTTAGATAAAAAGAATTTGACAATAAAACTGTCTTTATAGGGGATGAAAGAAACTCTCAAAAGAAGTCTGCCACTAGGGAGAGAAAAAAAAACAAAGTTAAGTCTAGTCGCATTGGAATCCACCTTTAGCTTGATTAATTGGTTAATCAAAGTTCCTATTTAATTTGAATTTCACATCAGATCAAAGCAAAGCTTTTCATGGACAACGCCTGATCTCTGTAAACAATATTTCCACAGCCCCCTCCTCTTTCTGCAGGGTTCTATATTTCAGGGTTTCTCTTTTCAATCAACGTGGGAAAAATGAAGCCTATTTTTTATTGCAACTAAAATCCCACATGTGTAAACAGTAATGATTCAAAGAAGTCGGCTCAAGAAATATACAGAATATATATGTGATAAACGAAGCCAATGAAATTTTGCTAATGGATTTAATACAATGCAAACAGAACCAAAGAAACAAAGGCTTATTCTTCAACTTTGGGTTTGAGTGATGTTGTAGTTACCTTCACGTTGCTGGGCAAAAAGCACCTAACCAAAAGAAGCTAATGGGAGAATATTTGGGCTTCCACTCTGGAGAGGAAGTTTCATGGTGGCAGTGGACATCACTTCTTTGCCACGACAGGTGGAAAACAGAATCAAGAAAGTGAACTGAGCTCTGGCCAGGGAAATACTATGCTCAAATACCACAAAGCCCACCTCTCAAAACACACCAGACTCCACTCATAAATTGCCACCAGCTGGGGACCAAGCATTCAAAACACATGTATTTATGGGGTGCACCTGTTTCAAACCACCACAAGTGAAAACATAGATCTTTCTGAAATAAAGGGCCTCAGGAGCCGTAGACAGCCAGTCCTTTATCTCAAAGGAGTCTTAACGAAAAGAAGATTCTTTAGAGCCGAGATCATATTATGCACCCATCTGTGTCCGCTAACTAAAAATGGTGGATGTAAAGTGAGTACATAGAGTGGAGTTAGAATACAAAAGTTTACTAATGAACAAATGTGGTAAGTCAAAGGACTCTGAACAGACAACATAGCATGGCTGATGAACCCATTCCTGCAAAGATATAAAAATTATTATTATTGCAGTCAGTAGCTGTTACAGTCAGCTTTCTAGTTGCTGCGCAGAAAGAACCCAAACAAATGCGGCTTGTAGAGGAATGGGTTTATTTTGCTTACGGACTCAAGGGGAGACTCCATTCTGGCAGGGAAAACGATGGCATGAGCAGAGGGCTGGACATCACCTCTGCCACAGCACTGCAAACAGCGGCAGGAAGGTGTGCCAAACACTGGCAAGGGGAAGCTGGCTTATAACCCCATAAGCCCGCCCCCAACAACACAGCTTCATCGAGGTTGTAAAACCCAAACTGCC
>PVHP010002251.1:0-92687 GCA_004024765.1 Zapus hudsonius | reverse complement strand
GAAGAGTGGACTTGCACACCAAAAATCTCTCAAACAACTTTGCACACCCCCTTTGAACCCAAGATGCTCTCACATTTTGGTTGGAGAATCTTTTATTTTACAGATGGCAGAGGAGCGCCTAGATCCATTATTTTTTAAAAATATTTTATTTATTCGTTTTCAAGCAGAGAGAGAGAGAGAGAGAGAGAGAGAGAGAGAGAGAGAGAGAGAGAGAGAGAGAGAGAGAGAGAACCACCACCTTGTGGGTCTGGTGTATGTGCGTTCTGGGGAATTGAACCTGGGGCCTTAGGCACTGGAGGCAAGTGCCTTAACCACTAAGCCATCTCTCTAGCCCATTATTAAGACAAGAAGATAGCCCACAATTCACCATGAGACATGCCACCTCTACCACATCTCCAGGGCCTAAGAGAAATTGCAGGGGAAGTGACATCATGAATACTGCTCTTACTGCTAGCCTGACAACCAACTTCAAGGTAATGGTGACAGACACAGTTGTTGCAGTCAGCCACACACCACTGGGATGAATCTTCAAACCAGGCACAACTTGGGGGAGGAAAGCATTTATTGAAACTACAGATTGAGGGGAAGTTCTGTAACAGCGAAAGAGGCTGGCCCTCTTTCACAGGTCCAACACCACACACAGAACAGCAAGCAGGCAGGAGGGGGAAGGAGAGAATTTCTTCTCCCTTATATAGCCTTAGGGTGGGGTCGTACAACCCTTCCCCAGACTTAATGGCTTCCTGAGTCTCTGGATTTTCCTTCCTGCACTTCCCACACAGGAAAGGATGTTTACTTCTAGCTTCTTTGAGCTTCTTTACATCTTGCCCCCTGCTAAGAGGCTGCCTTCCTGTAAATATCCTCAGAAACCCACCCAAGATTACTGGCAAGGTCAAGTTGACAACAAAACTTAACCATCACAACAGTGATTAATCAAAACCTACCAAAGCAGAAATTCAGAGGCTACAAAGAAATCAACACTAAATCAGAGTGCCAACAGGCATGCCATGGCTCAGGGAACATTGAGGAAGAGGGGGGTGAAAAGATTGTAAGAGCCATAGAATGGTAGGTTAGCCCTCATAGGTCCCCTGCTACCCTATAGGGACTGAATGAGGTCTTCATGACCCCATAGTAAATACCATAATCCCACTGAGGAGGGGCCCAGGGGAATGGGAGCAGAGATAAGGGGATAAAAGAGTATAGCCTATTGTAATATATATATAATTAAAATAAATAATAAATAAATTGTATTCTCCTACCTCAGCCTCCTGTACTGAGAATCCAGGCATGTGCCACCACCCCCAATAGAATGCTTCTTATAGTACACCACAGTGTGCAGGCTGGCTCCGTGGCCTGTGGGACCAAGTGCAGAGTGACAAGGCAGGCAAGGTCCTGGAAGGACAAAACAATGTTGCTCTCTCTTCATAATCTCTCCACCTGCCGTGATATGTATAGCATTCTTTCTTTAATTTTTTTTGATCTGTGTAATTGTCCAGCCGATGTTACACTCTAGCTCCTGGATACACACAGGAGACACGACACTCTCAGGCCTGCCTCTCTCAGCTGCAGCCTGGTGGGTCACAGGGCAAGGTAGACATAGAACCGCGAAGGTGGAAGACATTTCCTTCCAAGGGCCCAGGCACACCATCACAATCTCTTGAAACCAGCCCTAGGGATGAGTTGGTAGTAGGTGCCCAATATGTGCTTAAGGATGAGCTCCTGAGGAGGAGGATAAAGGAAACAAGGGTAACAGGCTCACGGTTTGGGGTCACATCCAGAGAGACATTTGTTCAATGGTTGTTGTAGCTGCTTGACCAGTTTCTGCTGAGTGAATGCGGATTCCTTTCTTGAGCCTTGGTTTCCAGACCTGAGATGGAAAAGATCACTGTTCAAGTACACATCGGAGAAAATGCCATCAAGCCCTCTGCTAGGAGGCTCACTCTCCCCAGGGCTGGAGATCCAGGGGGCACTTGAGGAAAGGTGCGTTAGAGCCGGGCGCGGTGGCGCACACCTTTAGTCCCAGCACTCGGGAGGCAGGAGGATAGCCGTGAGTTGGAGGCCACCCTGAGACTACAGAGTGAATTACAGGTCAGCCAGGGCTAGAACGAGACCCTACCTTGAAAAACAAACAAAAAAGAAAGAGAAAGAAAGAAAGAGAAAGAGAAAGAAAGGAAAGGAAAGGAAAGGAAAGAAAGAAAGAAAGAAAGAAAGAAAGAAAGAAAGAAAGAAAGAAAGAAAGAAAGAAAGAAAAGGTGCTCTATCGATTGGACCCAAACACCTTTGTACCCAGGTTTTTCTGCTGGGAGGCTGCAGCAGGTGCTAACACCCCAGCATCCAGCAGGACAGTCACCTCAGGGAGACAGTCTAGATTCTAAATTATTTTTCAGGGCTCCCTGTTCAAAGCAGTCTTTATCTGGGTCAGACTTTTTTTTTTAACATACCGTACATAGATCCATCCAGACCTAAGGAAACACGGGCATCAGTGTCTTGTGGAAGGCTAGAGAGCCTCTGTGCCACATCACCCAGAAAGCACAGGGGAAGTGCCTGTCAACCCTGCAGGAGTCCCCATTCACCCTGTGCAGACCCTGAACATCTATGCAGGGTGGCAGGGATGGGCTGAGGGTCCCTGGTGGGACCCCAGTGAGGCAGCCCTAGAGCTGGAAGTCAGTAGTAAAGATTCTGTTTCTTTAAGAGGAAGCAGGTGGGAAGAAAGAGCTTCTTCAGTTAGTTCCAGGGATGCCTGGTGAGACCCCTTTAAAGCAGAATGTCTCTAAGGACGGGAATGACAGAGGCCCCAGAGTGTCCTCAACTAGAGGTTAGGGAACTTTATCTCATTTTGCCAGTGTCCCCAGAGCTCTTCTGTCTGTAGCTCTGTACCCAGAGCGCTGTGGACTTCGAGATCAGTTTACAGCCCAGTGTTTGTTTCTGACTTTGTTGAGGAGCCGGTGGGTGCAGGGTGGCACATGAATACTGGGGGGGGGGTAAGCTTGTGAGATGGAGGTCCACAGGGACCCCCGCTCCTCCATGGTCACTGGGCTAGCTGTTCCTTCCCAGGAGATTTACAACAGAAACACCTTGGGTTTATGTGAGGCAATGAAAACTCTGACTTCCGTCATTTCTGTTTTCCATCTATGGGTTCTTGCAGGGATTCAAACTAATGTTTTTATTAGCAAAGTGGGACTGTGCCAGTGTGGGAATGAACTCAGAGGGGGAAATGTGTGTGTCACCAACTTGTGGTTGTGCGTGTGAATGGCTGACTTCACCCATGTCTGATGTGGAGAAAGGACCCCTCGGCAGCTGAATGTGACCCAGCACAAATGACACACAGTGTGACCCACACAACTCCTGGACAATAGCAGGAACCAGGAGAAGTGCTATACTTGTGAGGCTTGCTTGGTTGAATAAAAGAATCTAAATGAGGAGGGTGGGGAGGGAATCATAATGGTTTATAGTTTATAAGTACGAAAGCTATCAATAAAAAGTTACAAAATAAAATAAAGAATTGTTAAAGAAAAAGAATTCAAATGAAGCCAAGTGTGGTGGTGCACACCTTTAATCTCAGCACTTGGAGGCTGAGGTAGGATTGTTGTGAGTTTGAGGCCAGCCTGGGGCTACAGAGTGAGTTCCAGGTCAGCCTGGGCTGGAGCGAGACCCTACCTCAAAAATGGTCTTTGAATGAAAGCTCCAAGGGGTTGGCAATGTCTTTAGTTTTAAAAATGTGCATTCTCTCTCTCTCTCTCTCTCTGGTCAGAAGTCAACAACAGGTTTTTTTCTAGCAATTCTCCATTTCATTTTGGGGGACAGGGTCTCTCACTGAATCTGGAGCTCATCTACTTGTTGGTGAGCCCTGGGGATCCAGCTGTCTCTGCCTCTCCAGCAAGAGATTACAAGTGGGTGCCACCACACCTGGCTTTTATGTGGAAATGGATCTCATGCTAGTGTGACCCACTGGACTATCTCTCCAGCCTCAAGGTAGGTAATTTTGATGCAAGAGGCCATGTGTGCACCCCTAATGTTGCAGAGAGAGTCAAGTTCACAGTTTAATCCTGGAAACCCAATCTGCAGTGGCCACTCACGGTGCCTTTTTGCCACGGGGTCTTTGTAAGCTGTCACAAAGTTGTCTGGGGTGTCATTCCCAAGCCCATGGGGAGGTGGGTCACATCTCTCTCACCCCTTTTGAGATCGAGTGTGGAGAGCGGGGCCTGGCTGCTGTCCCCTTCTCCTGACTTCTCACTCACTTCTCTCTGAACCCCAGAAAGCAGCCTCTGCTGCTCATTAAACTGGACTGAAGGTCTGGTGGCTTGCAAAGCAAATTCTCTACAATTGTGATAAAGGTCTCTTTGCTCAAGTGGACGCCAGCCAAACCGCCAAGCCCCTTCGCTCCCCAGACTCTCTTGCAGGGGAAGTGAAGTGTCCAGACAGTTCCAAGGGTAACTGTGTCAAGCCCACAACAGCTTGGGGAGTACATGGAAGGTTCCAGAAAAGGCAATGGTAACTTACACAATCAACCCAGTTTGATTATATTCAGGTCCTCGATATGGGTCCCACCAGCCAGCTGGGAATTGTTACTTGATCTTTCTGCCTCAGTTTCCTGGTCTGTACAGAGGGTTGTCATCACTCCATTTCAGGTGGTGAGAATGAATAGGCTGGTGTGAAACAGTCAGAACATGGGGTCTGTATGCATACATTTAGCACCTTCTGCATACTGGGCATCGTAAACACACTCGGAATAGGGGTCCATATACATGCATTAAGCGCCTACTTGTGAGCTAGCCAGTGTAGATGAACAAAGCAGACAGAAGTCTCTACCCTTTTGGAATTTACATTTAGGGGTGACCAGAGAACCTAGCAGACACCCAGTAAAGTTAACCCTCAGTTAGTTCAGCTGCTGTAAACATTTGTCAAGAAGGCGTATAATTCTCAGAGTTACGGTGTTTTCTTCTCATGAATCTCCACTGCAGGGTGACACTTCAGGGCTGTAGTGTTTTGACAACCAGTAGTTGTCATGTGAGTCCAGGAGGTGCCCTGGCCAGCCTTGTCCTTGACCCCAAACTGCCTGTTAAGGAAAGGGTGTGCGTTTTGCATCAGCAGCGAAGAGGGTCAAAGTTTAGTCAATCAAACGTTGTGTAAGGACTCACCATGGCTGGTTAGGGACCAAAGCTCCAAACATTCATTAACAACTGTCTGTTCAATCATTATCTCCCAAGTTGGTCCCAAATCTCGCTGACCATGGCCGTGATCCAAAGACCTGCCCCTGACGTCAGAGGCGAGCCTCCGGGTGCAGCTGTGGGGCAGGGCCACCTCTGACACAGTATTTAAAGCCAGAAGGCCAGGCCACCAAGCACAGCCTTCCTCTGGGACCACGCCCTTGCCAGCAGGGAGAAGCCATCCTTTGGGTCTCCTCTTCCGACCTTCCAGAGAAGGAAAGGTAGGTAGGATCTAAAGATTACAGTGGCAATATCAACTCACTGGCTTTTATCTAGAGATGCACAACTTCCTGGCCACATACAACCCACACAACATTCTTAGAAGGATCTGGAAGGAGTCCGTGGGTGTGTGTGTTCAAGAGCCTGTGTTTTCTGTTTCAGGTGACTTTCTGCAGACATGCCTCCTCAACTGCATAATGGCCTGGACTTCTCCGCCAAGGTTGTTCAGGGAACTCTCGACAGCCTTCCCAAGGCAGTGAGGGAGTTTGTGGAAAGTAATGTCCAGTTGTGCCAGCCAGATCATATCCACATCTGTGATGGCTCCGAGGAGGAGAATGAGCGGCTGCTGAGCCGCATGGAGGAGGAGGGTGTCATCCGGAGGCTGAAGAAGTATGACAACTGGTGAGTCCCTGTGACCCCCAGGTTTCTTCTTCCCTCTCTGTGGATGAGGAGAACGGACACCCCTAGAGTTGCAAACTCTTGAAAAACTTAGCAAAAATGTCAGGATCCTAGACACTCTGTGATGCTAGCAGACACTCCAGGTTCTGAATGAACAGCTCCCTGGAAAGTAGGTGTCAGATAAAGCCAGAGGGCCTTCTGGTCCTTCAGGGCCAGCTCTCAGTGTAGCCGCATCCAGATTGGCTTGACTTCCTCACCTAGGGAACATGGTCGAGAGAGGATCTGGAAGCAGGCAATGATGGGTCAAAGGGTATCACCTTGAGCATGTTGGGCTGAAGGGACTTTTGTGACTTTTGCAGCTGGCTGGCTCTCACTGACCCCAGGGATGTGGCCAGGATAGAAAGCAAGACGGTCATCATCACCCAGGAGCAAAGGGACACAGTGCCCATCCCCAAGACCGGCATCAGCCAGCTGGGCCGCTGGATGTCAGAAGAGGACTTTGAGAAAGCCTTCAATGCCAGGTTCCCGGGGTGCATGAAAGGTGAGAAGCCTGTCACCATTCTAGGTGACAATGGGCCATCTTGTGGCTTTAGGATCCTTCAATTCATATGTGAAAATTCATGTTCAGTGCTGCAGGACAGACAGTGTTATGTGAATATTAAAATGATTTCTGTTGGGCCCGCCTTCCCAGCTCTAGGGAAGCTGAGGTAGGAGAATTTCACACTCAGGGCCTGCCCAGGCTACAAAGTGAAATATGCCTTAAAATAAAATTTAAAAAAAAATGGTAGAACACTTGCCTGGCTAGAACTAAGCTCCTCCCAGGTACAAATAAATGAATATACGAAATGATTTATACGCATATGAATTCACTGAATATCTATCTATTCAGTGCTACTAAATGGAAGTTTATGAAAATTCTTCAATTTTAGCAGTTTTTCACTTTCTGGTGGCCTCCTAAACCAGAGGCTGATGGACAGCAGGGCTTGTGGGAGAAGTGGCCAGGTTTCCTCTAGACTATGCTTCTAGAAGGCTTGGTGAATGGAGGTCGTTTCTCACCAGTCCTCATACACCTGTCTCTGCAGGTCGCACCATGTACGTCATCCCTTTCAGCATGGGACCGCTGGGTTCCCCTCTGTCTAAGATCGGCATTGAGCTGACTGACTCGCCCTATGTGGTGGCCAGCATGCGGGTCATGACAAGAATGGGCACATCTGTGCTAGAGGCTCTGGGAGATGGGGAGTTCATCAAATGTCTCCACTCGGTGGGGTGCCCTCTGCCTTTAAAAAGTAAGTGTATTGTTCCAAATCAAAAATGATCGGAGGGCGGGGGATATGGTTCAGGCGGTAGAGTGCTTACCTAGCATGCACGAGGTCCTGGGTTCGATCCCCAGTACTACATAAAACTGGGCATGATGGTGCATGCCCTTCTACCCAGCCACTCAAGAGTTAGAGTCAGAGGCTCAGAAGCTCCAGATCATCCTAGGGCATACAATAAATTTGAGGCCAGCCTGGGCTACATAAGATCCTACTTAAAAGACTAAAAAGCGTATAGAATAGTAAGCTGAATGGGAAACTCATGTGGGCTGGGCGCTTGTTTACAGAGCCTCTGGTCAACAACTGGGCCTGTAACCCTGAGCTGACGCTGATAGCCCACCTCCCGGACCGCAGAGAGATCGTTTCCTTTGGAAGTGGATATGGTGGGAACTCACTGCTGGGAAAAAAGTGCTTTGCCCTTCGGATTGCCAGCCGGCTGGCCAAGGAGGAAGGGTGGTTGGCAGAGCACATGCTGGTAAGTGGGCAGAAAATCCAGCACTGGGGGCTCCAGGGCCTGGGGGTGATCAATATGTCCTATGGAAGTTTCTCTCTCTTTCTGTGTGCGTGTAGGCATGTATGTATATATATATATATATACATATAGATAGATAGATAGATAGATAGATAGATAGATAGATAGATAGATAGGAAAATCCCATCACTGAATTTGAAGGCCCCTTTCAAATGGGCCTGGGCACAATAGGGACTTGATTCTTCTGAACTCCTTAGTCCCTCTTGACACCTGCAGAGCAGACCTTGAGGGTCTGTCTTTTGGAAGATCCTAGGGGTATTTCTAGACCTCTGGGGCAGAAAGAAACACAGACGTCTCTCTTTCTCCCTCCCCGCCTTCCTGGAAAACCTAAAATGTGACCTCTTTATCTTTCCGCTTTATTATTAGAACATGTTGATTACAGAATAACGGGCTCCATTGTGACAACCTCATACATGTCTGTCTGGATCAAGGATTATACTAAAGAGCCTTGTCCCCCCAGATCCTGGGCATAACCAACCCAGTGGGTGAGAAGAAGTACCTAGCGGCAGCCTTTCCCAGCGCCTGTGGGAAGACCAACCTGGCCATGATGAACCCCACCCTCCCTGGCTGGAAGATAGAGTGTGTGGGAGATGACATTGCCTGGATGAAGTTTGATGCCCAAGGTGAGTCTTCAGGCCCGGCTGGTTTGAGCAATGGAGCCGATAAATTGATGGCCCTCAAGCACTGAGCTCCTCGGAAGTCCACAGCACCGGGCATTGAATGCAGATAACTGAGAGTCTTCAAAGCCTTAGCAATGTGTGTCCTGAAGGTACTCCGTGAGAAGCATCTGGAAGAAATGGGGCCTTCTGTGGCTGTTTGTGTGCACACACTCATTTGTTAAGATGGTATTGAGGGAGCATGAAGAGAAGCGGGAGACAGTGAGGGGTGTCTCTGTGAACCTGATGCTTGGATCAACACAATCAGGCGAGGCTTGGGGGAGGCTCCAGTAGACTTGGCAGAGTCCTGACCATGCGTGAGGACCTGAGTTCAGATCCTCAGCACCTACAGAAAGTGTCGAGCATGGTGCTGTGTGCTGGGGAGGTGGAGACAGGTGGATTCCCTATAAGTTTCTGGCTGGTGAATCTAGTCAAATTGGTGACCCTGTCTCAAAAAAAAAAAAAGAGAGAGAGAATAAAATAAGGTGGAAAGTATTATAGATATAAAAGATCAAGTTCTGGCCTCCACTGGCATGTGCATACCTCCCTGTGCATACCTGTACACGTATTAACATGCACACACACATACACATGCAATAAGGTGAAACAAAACAGACAGATGTGTAGTGCAGGGAGATGTGAGAATTTGGCCGAGGCACCAGCCAGGCAAGGTGTGATGTTTACTCGTCATTCAAGGCTCCTTCTCTGATTTATGGCTTTCTAGGTAACTTAAGAGCTATCAACCCAGAAAATGGTTTCTTTGGGGTTGCTCCTGGCACCTCAGTGAAGACAAATCCCAATGCCATCAAGACCATCCAAAAGAACACCATCTTCACCAATGTGGCCGAGACCAGTGATGGAGGTTTCTACTGGGAAGGCATTGATGAGCCACTGGCCTCGGGTATCACTGTCACCTCCTGGAAGAATAAGGAATGGAACCCACAGGACGGTGAGTCCCCTCCCAAGGCCATATGCTCTGGGCTGCAAATGTTACTTGTTTGAGCCACACACTGAGGGACATCTCTCTCTCTCATTCGCTCGCTATAGGGGAACCTTGTGCCCATCCCAACTCGAGGTTCTGCACTCCTGCTAAACAGTGCCCCATCATCGATCCTGCCTGGGAGTCTCCGGAAGGTGTGCCCATCGAAGGCATCATCTTTGGTGGTCGCAGACCTGCTGGTGAGGTTCCTTCCATTCAGGCCCAAGGTGTGGTGACCCATAGCCATCAGGGAAACCTGTCTGTCCATGACCTGGTTGGAGGGCTCCAAAGATCTTTCTTGACATTTGTAGTTACCCCAGGTCTTTCTGGATCGGTGGGCCAGTGCTCTGGTTCACTGCATAGCCGAGGTCTGTGATTTTGGCTTAGTGATCTTGTATGTTAACTTTACAAATGCAAAATTATCTCAATGAAAAAGATGATGCTTGTCTGTCAGGGTGGTTAACCCCAGTACTTGGGAAGCCGAGGCAGGAAAATCACTGTAGTTCCAGGCCAGCCTGAGCTACATAGTGAGTTCAAGGCAGCCTGGGTTACATTGTTAGCCTCCCTCCTCCACTCAGAATACAATAAGACCTTGTCTGGCTGAAAGGTGACCTGATATCACCAGTCTTAGAGTCCAAGTGTCAAAGTCTTTAAGGATATCTTTTCCTTGTACCAGGTGTCCCCCTTGTCTATGAAGCTCTCAGCTGGCAGCATGGAGTGTTTGTGGGGGCAGCTATGAGGTCAGAGGCCACAGCAGCTGCAGAGCACAAGGGTAAGTCAGTCAGGGAACAGTGCTTAGAGTCCCTCTCTCTGCATCGGTGGAGGGAGGGGGACAGCGAATCTAGCAGGCTGGGGTCAGCAGTAAGTGACCAGTGCACCTCGCTCTGTGTGACAGGCAAGGTCATCATGCACGACCCCTTTGCCATGCGGCCTTTCTTTGGCTACAACTTCGGCAAATACCTGGCCCACTGGCTGAGCATGGCCCACCGCCCTGCAGCCAAGCTGCCCAAGATCTTCCATGTCAACTGGTTCCGGAAGGATCAGGATGGCAAGTTCCTCTGGCCGGGCTTTGGCGAGAACTCCCGAGTCCTGGAATGGATGTTTAACCGAATCAACGGGGAAGACAGTGCCAAGCTCACAGCCATTGGCTACGTCCCTAAGGAAAACGCCCTGAATCTGAAAGGCCTGAGGAACATCAACCTGGAGGAGCTGTTTGGCATCTCCAAGGAGTTCTGGGAGAAGGAAGTGGAAGACATTGAGAAGTATCTGGAAGATCAAGTCAATGCTGACCTTCCCTATGAGATCCAGAGAGAGGTTCAAGCCCTGAAGCAAAGAATTAGCCAGATGTAATCAGAGTGGGGGGGCTTCTCCAGAGTTACCCCTTCCCATACACGGCACACGCTGGGAGCCCAGGAAAGCCAGCCTGCCCCCAGGTAGCCCTAGCTGCAAGGTAGTGACCACACTGCCCAGCATATTAGAGAGACACTTTTAATTGTTAAGACGAGAGCCTCCGAGAACAGGCTAGGAACAATTGAGCTCTGGAGGAGAAATCATAGCACACCTCCAAAATTCACATCCAATACATGTTTGGTTCAAGGTTAAGGTCACTCAGGAATCCAGTTTTTCACTTTACTTGTATCAGTTAGCTGGAATGCACAGAAACAAGTACTTGAGCTGTGTGTGTCTGTGTGTGTGTGTCTGTGTGTCTGTCTGTCGGTCTGTCCCATTGTCTACAATATATTTAATACCTTCAGGAAAATTGTGGGCATGTTTATTTCCTAGTTGTTACTAGAAAGAAATGTCACTTTGTTACTAATATGTGTGTTTAAATTATTTTTATACACTGCCCTTCCTTACCTTTACATGATCACAATAGGTGCCCTGACCACTTCTTGGGAAGAAAAAAATTACGAAATAAACTTTTATAGAAAATAAAGTTTGAGTTGATTTTTTGTTTTTTTTTCTTACTAGAAAACAGAGAGAGAGAGGACACTCTAATTAAACACTTTGATATTCAAATCCTACCCCTTCCTTAAGAAGATGAGGTCGTGCGAAGTCACCATTGAAAGGGGTGGATTGTAGGGAGTTGGGGAAAGGAAACTGACTGGGATGGAATCCCACTTGCTAAATCACTGTTGTCACTATTTCTTGCCACTAGTTGGCGCCCTTTATCAATTCTGCAGGCCAGTGAGTTTGCACAGCCGGGCCTGGGATTACTGATGAAAATTTGAGCCAGAGTCAAATTGTGGACAGTAGAGCAGAATGCTGTCTTTTAACTCTCTAAAAAACTTTTTTCTTAAGTGTCACAAGCAGAGTGAAGGGTGGAAGGCGGAGAGACAGGCAGAAGAGAAAGCTCACAGGGGCTCTGTTGTACAAGCATTAATTGCACTCCTTCTGTATACTGAGCATAGTGGCTGTGCTATAGGTTGGCCCCATGTTAGCCTCGATCTCTTCCTCAGTCTCCTCTGTTCCACACATTTATTGGTAGTTCTAGAACAGTCCAAACAAACCATAAACTTTATACAGTGCCTTCGCCCTGCAGATAAGCTCCACTTCCCTCTAGCTGTGTTTTCCTTTCTGGGTGCAGCCTGTGAGATCCCTCCTTACCATCTCAGTTCCACACCTCCCTCCACAGACACCGCTCTTCCCCTTGGCTCTTTGCAATGGTTCCATGTGGAAGATGAAGCCGAGATCACTCTGGCTTTTGTAATGGGGAAACTGAGGCCAAGAGTGTCTACCAGGGCAGGGAACTCAGCAGCCTTCCCTTTACCTTTAAGGGAGGCAAGTCAGATCCAGCCCTTCACCACCTGGCTCATTGCGAGACCAAGATGCTGGTGGGAAAAGACCTCCATGGGATGAATGCTGTCTGAAGTGTGCATTTAAACCACTGGCAACATAGCCAGGCATGGTGGCACACACCTTTAATCCCAGCACTTGGGAGGCAGAGGCAGGAGGATCGCCGTGAGTTCGAGGCCACCCTGAGACTACATGGTAAATTCCAGGTCGACCTGGGCTAGAGGGAGACCCTACCTCAAAAAATGAAAACAAAACACTGGTAGCTTTCACTTCCATTCACTGGTGTATGTATACATATGTAGACTCTTGACTCTGGGGGAGACAGACCTAATGGGTTTAAGTCTGGGGTGGGGGCTGGCCCCAGCCCATTTCTCCTCCTCCTGGTAATTTTTGGGACAGTATATGGGACCCAAGAGGCAATACCGGGCAGTGGTTGGTTAAAAACCATGCCAACACTGCCCATCTGTTCAGTGACCTGCGTGTGAACACGTCACCACCAGGTCCTGGAAGCCTGGGCTGTGGCTTGGAGGAGATGATTCATGCTAGGTTTTCAGGGGGTCTTTAAAAGCACTCATCACTTGTCACCCATCTCTGACTCAGTTTCCCAAGCCAGACCTCATGAGTGCTCTGTCCTTGCCAGGTCTCTGGTTTCTGTGTCACCATTCTTATATGCACAGCCAGGTGATGGAAGCAGAATGGATATTTCTAGACACTTCTATGCCCAGCAAGCTTACCATAAGGTAGTAATGGGGTGAGTGTAGATCATGGGACATAGCTCTCCCTATGGCTTGAAACTGTCCCTAGAAGCTGGCTCTTGGTTGGACGGGGGGACATGTCCACTTTATCTACATTTCACCATTTTGTTCTGGCCCCATGGCTGCTTGTCCCATGGGGCTTATTCAACGTCAGGTGTGACAGAGGAGAGAGGAGAGAAGATGGTGGGGGCATAGATGTACACATACAGAAGGGTGAACAGCCACTGAGACTGGAGGAGGAGATGACCCACGCCCCTTGATCCCAGCCTAGCTCTCTGGTGTCTGATGCATTGATGGGGTTCAGAAACTGAAACCCTTTCACAGAGGTTGATGAAGAGCTGCCCTTGAACTTCAGTAACTCTCTTCTGTTCATCCACCTTGTACCCTTCCCAGAGCCCCCACCCTTCCCCCCACAGCTGAGACACCAGCCTTGATTCTGGAATGATCTCTGAGAGCCCATTGCCAATGCATTCTTATGTGTCCTGATCCCAAACCCTGCTGTTCTACAAGAACCCAGAACTTTGCTGTAAACTGGAAGCTTAGCCGGGCCAGGGGCAGCCCCTGAATTGAGAGAACACTGGTTCCACTGAGTCTGCCACCCCCCTGCACCATGGAGAGAGATGGAGACTAGAGACAGACATGCCTGGGGTATAAGCCAGAGGGGGTCCTCTGTTCTGCCCGGCTCCAGCAGGAGGGTCTCAGAACATGGACTCTGGCTCAAGCCCCTCACCCCTCCGAGGAGCACTGTACCCATCACAGAAAGGGCAGCTGAGCACTATCCACGTGGGGCTGGTCATTACAAAGCCGCATCCACGCACTGCCCTCCCCCAGCCATCTAGACTCGCCCCCCTAGCATGACAAGAGCCAAGAGGTCTCTGTGATGCGCAGTATGGGACCCAGGGCCACCACAGCGGTGCGACAGACGTCATTCAGTCCTTAGCAGCCCCAGAGTGGGCCCGGAAAAACATCCGCGTGGCTGACACCTGCCAGCGTCATTGTGACACTCCCCGCCCCCTGCCCACGCAGCCCGGGTCCTGCAGCCTGGCTCCGATGTGAGCCCCTAGGTAATGGGATATGCAAATGTGCCAGTGTTTGCCAGCCTGAATGGCAGACCTGCTCTCCAGGCGAAGCAATTTACAGCAAAATATGCCGTAAATATTTGTTCAGCCTGGGAAAAATGACTTTAATTGCATAATTGGACTTGTTGTAGACGCTGCTTCCGGATGAAATGATGGGGTAGAAGCACACAGCCAGCAGCTGTCCCTTGTAGGTTGTTGACAGTGGGGACCAAGCACTCTGCAGACTTGGCTCTGACCCTTCTTTCTAGGGTGCAGCGGAAACTTGGGAAACAGTTGAGGGGTGCTAAGGAAGGAGTGAGGGAGAGCAGATGTGGGAAAAGACACCTGCATCAGATCATCTGGGGCCTGGGGACACGAGACCTCAGTCAGGACTGAGGTCTTGTTCCCAAACACCACCAACCCTGATGATGGTGAGCGAGCAGACGGAAGTAGAAACCGGGCCTGGTGGTGCAGACCTGTCATCTCAGCTACTCTGGAGGCTGAGGCAGGAGGATCATAAGTTTAAAGCCTGCCTGGGTTATGTAGTAAGATCTCGTCTGAAAATAAAGGGTAAAGTGACTGGAGAGATGGCTCAGCAGTCAAGGCCTTTGCCTGCAAAGCCTAATGACCTGGGTTTGATTCCCCAGTGCCCATGTAAAGCCAGATGCACAAAGTGGCCCATGCATCTGGAGTTCATTTGCGGTGACTAGAGGCCCTGGCATGCCCATTCTCTCTCTCTGTCTCTGTTTCTCTGTCTCTGTCTATGTCTCTCTCTCTCTCTCTGCTTGCAAACAAACAAATAATAAATAAATAAATAAATAAAAAACAAAGAGTAAGAAGAGGGTTGGGGTGTAGCTCAGTGTTAAAGCATTTGTCTGGCATGTGAAACCCTTGGTTCCATTTTCACTACAGCCAAAAAAGAGAAAAAAAAAAGCATATCAAAAGAAACTTGTTTGGGGAAGAAAAGTATTGTCCCAAACCCAGCATTCCTTGCTGGACCAGCCACATTATTTTGTTTAGTGACAGGGTCTTACATAGCTCAGGCTGGCCTCTAACTCACTAGATAGCCCAGGCTACCTTGATTTTTTAATCCTCCTGCCTCTACCTCCTGAGTGCTGGGATTATAGGCATGCACTACTATGCAGTTTGTGCTGTAGTAGGACTTGAACCCAAGGCTCTGTGCTTCTAGGCTAGCACTCTGCCAACTGAGCCACACCCCTAGCCCAGCAACTGAATTCTTTATTGTGAATGAAGGAGCTACCCAGACATGTATGCTGTGTGACTCTGTTTTATGAAATTTCCAAAACAGGGGAGTTGACAGACTGGGCAGGGTCATATAGAGGAAGAAGGGCTTATGGGGTATTGGTTTTCTTTTGGGGTGATAGAAATATCCTAAAGCAAACTGTGCTGAAGTTTGCATAATCCCATGAGGATGTTGAAAACCACTGCAATGGAAGGGTCTTCACTGATGGATTCCTAGTAGGCTGTGTGACAGCCCCTTCCTCTCAGTGCTCAGCTTCCCCAGCTCCCTGAGGGTTCTGCCTTCCTCCCTGGGGCTGGAGTTCTGGGACTGCGAAGGACCAGTCGGAAGGTGAGACTCACTCACACTCATGGGCACACCCCAGAGGCCCTCCATCCTGTGCCTGGTCAAAGCCTGGTTCCAGCCCCAGTCACAGAGAAGAGGTAGAAACACCAGCCTGCCAATGTGTGGCACTAGAGAGACAGCTTAGCTCTGCCAATAAATCATCAGGTTGGCTTCAAGAGACACCTTGAGCATTCAGCAGGGTGGTCGGAGGGGACCTATTCGATGACCCAGAGGTCAGTGTGAGGGCAGCACTAGGGAAGCCAGCGTCAGACCCCAGGGCAGACCCCAGAGCATGAGGGCAATTCTCCATTGGGGTGGGTGAAGGCAGCTCCTTGCACCCAGAGGAGACCAGTCTGTCTAGTGGGCAAGTTCCATGCTCTTGCTGGAGACCTGGGTGCAGTTGAGTGAACTTTTAAGGTTGAGTTGTTCAGGACTGGCCCCAGGATACTGGTCTGATCCAGTTGGAACCTCCTGGACTGAGCCTAGCCCCTGGTGTTGGCAAGCACCCTCCCCTTCCTTGCCCCATGTCCTGAGAACATTCTACTCTGAGGGGTGAACTCAGGTCTAGCTCGGTGGGCACAGGGACCATGGCTGTCAGTCAGGATAGCAAGGAATTCATCACCATTAAGAGAGAGAGGGAGCCAGGGGCCGGATGACTCATGTTATGTAAAGCAGAGCTCAGAGCCATTAGCTGATAGGAGATACAATTTACATTTTGAATTAACTCGGATCTTCAGAAGGTTTCTTCTCTACTCAGGGAAATGAAACACAAAGTTGGAGGGAGCTGTGGGCAGGAGAGGCAGGGGCTCAGCCAAGCATGCCAGATTGGCTTTCTCTTTTTATTTTTTATTTTTTCAGCAGGCCGCAGGCAAAGGGGATGAGAGGACACAGTCGCAAAGTCAGAGATGGGAGGCTGAGACAGTCATTCTGTCTTTTCCTTGGGCACAAGCACAATAAATCTGTTTGGACAAATTACATTCTCATCTGTCCGATTTCCTCTGTCGCATCCTCCCCTAATAATGGTTATTTATTGAGCACTTATTATGTGCCCGGTACTTAGCTAAGCACTTTATAGATAAGGCAGAAGTAAGTTTGTCTTTCTTTTTATTCCAACCCCCACCTCCCCCACCAGAGCTCCTGTTGGGAACGGAGTGTGATCGGAGGAGAGTTTTATGAGCAGCTAGAAGTTATGCTAGGAAATTTGACTTAGCTTTGGGATAGGATACTTGGAAACCCAAGGCCCTAAACCTCAGGTGACAATTCTGAAATATGAGACCCACTGCTCTGTCCTTATTATGTGCAAGCCCCCACCCAGGTGCATAGCAGGTCATGTCTTCCAGCCATCCTGGGCAGTGTCTCTGTAACAGCTTTGAGACGGAGGAGCCATTGGCTGGGACTGGATTTGGGATAAGCGATGGAATCTTGGCTGCTGATAAGGTCTGTGGTCCATTCCTATCAGGGTGACCCTTCTTGGAAAGGGTCAATGTTTGATGTCCTTCTAACTATATAGAACCGACCTGTGGGAGCATTTGAATTCCTGCCCGCCTCCCCACAAATCCCATAAGTTTGGTTATTTCTTCTACGGGGGGGGGAGGGGTCCTTTCTAGCTTTGTGACTGGATGGCCTCTCAAGACTTGGGTTACAACTCAAGTCGTCCCTGGTGTCCTTCATGTCCTGGTGTCACATTCAGAAGTGGGCAAACCTCCCTGCTCTCTGTGTGTGTTTCCAGCAGAAGAGGGGTGTCCCCTGGACCCTTCTATTATTCGTGGAAGAGTCACTGAATGACATGAGAAGCAAGGCTGAGGATGTCAGGGCCAGCTTCTCTGGTGGCCAAAGGTGGGAGGACATGACCTGCGCTGTCTGCCATGGCGGGTGTCCAGGAGCAATCCATCACTTTTCAATGAACAGTCAATCAGTGTCCTCTGGCCGCCCAGCACGGAGAGCCAGCTTAAGTGCTTGGATGAGCTGAATAGGACTGGCTTTCCTAATAAATGGGTCCCACGGGAGGGCCTGTCCTTCTCCAGGGGTCACTGACAAACTTCAAGTCTCCAGGTCTCAGGAGTGATATTCCCTGTAGGAACTTACAGGTTCCTTTCCTGCTGTGCTCAGCGCAGTCCAGTGCTCAGTCTCCTGGCTGCAGCTGAGTGTGCAATTCTTCCTATGCGCTTGAGAGATGTCTTATCCGTCCCACCCATCATTCATCTCCCCATCCATCCACCTATCCACCCACCCACAGCCTAACCCATTCACTCGCATGCCTGCCTGCCCATCTATCCAACCATCCACTCATCTCCCCATCCAGCCTTCTATCTACCCATCCACCCACCCATCTACCCATCCATTCACTCATCTATCCATCCATCCACCCACCCATCCATCCACTCATCTCCCCATCCATCTGTCCATCCATTCACTCACTCACCCATCCACTCATTACCCACTCTCCATCTAGTCACCCATTCACCCGTCCATTTATCCACTCACCTGCACCTGCCTCTCTCTCATTCTACCTTCCTCTCTCCTTCCTTTCCTCCATCTTTCCCTCCTTCTCTCCCTCTCTTCCTCCCTTCCTTTCTTCTTTTTTTCCTTCCATTGACATAGCTCTTTCCCTTCTATTTGACCACTCCAGCTGTGTCTGCCTCTAGAGCCCTCCCACACCTGTGCATACAGCATGCACTCAGCATTAGCCCCCTCAGTCCCTCACCTGATCCCCCCAGGAAAGCAGTCACAATCCCCAGACTAGAACAGAACCATCCTGATTTCCCCCGTGCTTTCAGGACACTGCTAAAGCAGACAGGGTGCCCAGGAGAATTGGGGGTGGGGTCTTCAGGGTCTGAAATGACAGAGTAGTGAAGCAGGGGAATGGCTGGATGTGTGGGCCTCCCCTGCTGTGATTGAGCATGCGTGGAACATAGGGAAGAGGGGGCCTTGATGGATGTGTAGTCTTATCAAATTGAAGGCCTTGAGGACGGAAGGAAGGTTGTCCCCACCTCACCCATGCTGGAGCAGATTACAAAACTCGGCCTGTTTAGTTGAGCTGGACTTTCTTTAGTTCACCTGGAGGATATAGCCTTATGGAGATGGGGTCAGCACTGCCCCTGAGTCCAGGTCCAGACCCCCTGGTGTCCTTCACATCCCTTCAAGGGTTCATGTTCCAAGCAGCAGCCTCCAGAGAACTTGAGCAGCCTAGAGGCAGAAGCCAGCTATTGTCAGGGTATGTCTGGTCGTCTCCCTGGGCACTTCCTAATGGCCATTTGGGACAAAGAGGCTGAGGATAGCCAACACTTCTCAGTGCCTGCCTATGTCAGGGGAGAAACAGAGGCCTTTGATGGCTTCCGATATAAGAGCCGGCCTGCTGTTAGGCGGAAATTTCCAGTGTCTGAAAAGTTCCAAGCTAATTTCCGGGGGGGGGGGGGGGGGGAATAGATGACAAGTGGCTTTTAAAACAGAGAATCTTGCGTTTAAAAACTTGGTTGCCAGGGAAACTTTCTCCAGCACTTCAGCGGCAGCACCATGTGACAGATGAAGCCCTGGCAGAAGGCTCATCACCGGGAATGGCGGAGCCGCACAGGCTGAAGCCAGGCAGCTGGAGAGGGGGCTGAGTCTTCGGGGACACCTCTTGTCCTGGGAGCCAAGCACACTACTGCAAGGGGGCTTGATGGCCCCTCTGAGGGGGGCAAGCCAGCACACAGCTGGGTGCTATGCTCAGGGAAAGGCCAGGCGTTGCTACAGGGGATGTAAAATGACATATTGCTGCTCCATAAGCTCCAAGGGCAAAAAGCCCCTGGAGTCGGGAAGGCGCAGCCTGCGAATGCTTGAGGTGTCAGGCAGGGGCCGAAGCCATTGATATCTGCCAGGAGAGGAAACCAGGCAATTTAGCATGGAGTTAGCGCTCCCAGCCATCCGGTAGCCCACTTCTCAGTTCATCCATCTCCCCAACTCTTCATTCATCTGACTGGCCATCTGAGCATCGTTCAACCCACCATCTATCTGCCTGCTAATCCAGCCATCTACTCACTTTTCCATCCATCCATCCATCCATCTATCTCACGATCATCAACCTGCCGTACCACTGCCCCCCCCCCGTACCACTGCCCCCCCCAATGACTGACGGATGGGAGGATTGATGGATAGGTGAATGGTGGATGGATCGATGAGGGAGATGAGTGGATGTGTGTCTGTATGGATGGAGAGGTGGATGGGTGTATAGATGAATGGATAGATAGGTGGATGAGTGGGTGGATAGATGGATGGCTGGATGGATGGCTGGATGGATGAACAAGCAGATGGACAGATAGTTGGATAGATGGATTGGTGGATGAACAGATGGGTGGATATTTAGCTACCTACTGGGAAGGAGGTGTAAGTGGGCAGGCAGTGGACGAGCTCATATGTCTACCTCCATTTACATATCTAGGCATTCAATCACTACATATCCATCCATCACCCATCCCTCCATCCACCCACCCATCTCTATCCATGAAGCTACCTAGTTCCGGAAGGCTCATAACTAGCTTTGTTCTGAAAGCTTCTGTGGACCTCCGGCCATCATCTCTACTTCCTTCAACGCTGTCTCTGGGTATCTGGTTTGTCCTTTTTCTACAGATGAGGACGCAACAACACCTGGATCACCCCCTTTTCTGCAGCTCAGGTGCCAGTGCCCAGGAAGGGAAGAGGCAGTGAGGTGTTCATCAAATGTGTCAGAACTTGGGCCTTGCAAACAGGACAGAGACAGTGTGATGACTAATATCTCAGGCTTCCCTGGCTCTGACCGTTTGTCCCATTGCCCCAACCCCAGCCATACTCCCAAGGTTCCTCCCTTTGTGGAGTAAACACAGCCAGTGCCAGCGTGGTGAGCAGCAGGCAAAAGTCCGGGGTCAGGAACCTCAAGCTGTTCCCAGAAGCCAGGACTTTGTCACCTGTGACCTTTGGCCTTGTTCTGCCCCTTTTCAGGAAATGCCTGGTAGACTTCATCACCTTTCACCTCTTTCTGAGGTCCCTTTGGCCCCAGAACCGGGTCCACATCTAGAAGACACATAGATGCCCTGACTCTGTGTCCAGATCAGGTGGGAGAGAAAGGGGTAGGGGGTTCTCCCAGCTGAGTTCCCTCATAGCCCAGCACTATGCTAGGGGCTCTGGGTACCTCTACAGAGGCAGTCCAATCAGAGGACTGGGCTGGGATGAGCTTGTACTTCTCAGTTCTCAGAGAAGAAAAGCGAGGTTCACAGTGGTGGGGTGACCTCCCCCCACCCAGGGTATTCAGTGAGTCCCAAAGAACAGAATCTCGGCTTAAACTCTGATACAGGCACGCAGCCTGTAGGACTCCTGAGGGAATCATTTAACCCTTTCATACCTCACCTCCCTCTTCTATACAAGGGGATAGGAATGGGAACTACTCATAGGGTTGAGAGGGTCCGAAAAAGTGGTGCATTCCCGGCACTCAATGGGTGGCCATGTTCTTCTTTGTGCCCCTGGCTCTGCCCAAAGGAATTTAGAGACAAAGGAGCCCAGCTCTTGGGGAATTGCCAGCTGCTGTAGCCACACTCAGCAAGAGATCTATCTACTGTCACTCAGACCCAGAAGGGCACCCTGAAGCCTGGCTGCTCCTCACTCTGCAGCACACTGCAGTCTAGGGGAGACCGGGCCTCACAGTCACCATGGCTTTGCGACTTTTTCCTTGCAGACAAAACCTGGGGATGGATGTTTGGAGTGCTCTGTGATCCAGGGGGAGGATGGCTAGACTTGAGTACAAATCTGTGAAGTGGGGTCGTCATATTATCCTACCTCCCTGATGCCTAGTGCATGGACCAGGGCTGACAGATGTCTGTGACACCTTACATTCCTGAGGAACCTTGGCTGTGGTCCTGGCTGCTCTCTGAGCCCCCAGTCTCCCTGGGAAACGGGGTCTGGGGACCTGAGTCATCTGAGCTCAGGATTTTTCTCCTATCTTATCTGAGCAGTGGCCTCACCTCTGCCTCTCCTCTCCTACTCAACTGACACCCCTGTTCTTGCAGGAGTTCCAGTGGCTGGGCACAGGTTGGCCCCTCTCCTAGATCCAGTTCTAGAACTTTCCATCATGACCACTAAGCCCCGCCTCCCTAAGCTCAGCAACCCTGACTGCTTCTGTGAGATGAGGCACTTCTGTCATTCATTCTGTCTGTCCCCTGTGTCCCTCAGCATCCTCCCTGTGGCCATATTGTGAGTGGTTCCTCATCCTCCATCACAAGTACTAACTCCGTCCTCTTCTGGAGTCTTTCCCACGTCAGAACCATGGAAGGTGTGGGGGGCTCCCTGACTTTACCTTGCAGGTTTTCTCAGGGGTACCTACCTGGGTGGGGGCCGGGGAAGCATAGTTGTTTCTGGAAATACTTTGGAGTGGTTTCTAGACTCCCAGAGGTAAATCTTGGTCCAACTGGCCTTCCTGGGACAAACCCCATGCCCTCAGTGAGAGGAGAAGCAGGGTGTGGGAGGGGTCCTGGCAGTGGTCTGTCCTTCCTCCAAGCTCCTGGCTCCCTTGCTAACTGCAAACCTATATCCCAGTACACATGACCCTGTCCCATGCCTCAGACCCCACTAAGCTAAGCAAAGGGAGCTGGCCAGTATGGAGTACCCCCTCCCTGTCATCTGGGGAAACTGAGGCTCAGGGCTGAGCCAGGCAGGTCTTGGGGCCCCTGACTGATGCTTGCTTTTTTCAGACAGTCAGAGAGTCATCCAAGGTCGCCAGAGCCGCCATGGTAGCGAGACGACAACAGTGTTCTGACTTCTGGTCAGGTCCTCCTGCCGACACGACGCGCCACGCGCGGGCGGGGAGGGCGGCGAGGCGTGGGGGCCGCCGGGGGCTCTTTAATTCATGAGTTACTGGCACAGGCAGCATCTCCGGGCAAGATTGATGGCCGGCTGCAGGTATCGGTGGGCGGATTCATAAAGCTGTTGGCAGCGGCCGTAAATCAGATGAATATGCAGGATGCAGCCTCGCCTCCCAATTCCCCAGCCGACCGTGACAAGATGGATGGCTGCAGGAAGGTGGCGCGGTGGCCTCAGAAGCCCTTGGCTCCCCCACCCTATGCTTGCTGGATTCCAGAACTTCCACTTCTGCCTGGAAACTTGGGCAGAGCTGACTGCAGACCCCAGACCCCACGGGAAGATGCAGATCTAAGCGGGATGAGGGGTGGGTTTGGACACCTGTGTGCAGCCCTCTCCCAGATCCAGTTCTAGAACTTTCCATCATGACCACTAAGCCCTGCCTCCCTGAGCTCAGCAACCCTGACTGCTTCTATGGGATGAGGGACTTCTGTCATTCATTCTGTCTGTCCCCTGTGTCCCTCAGCATCCTCTGTGTGGCCATAATGTGAGTGACTCCTCATCCTCCATCACAAGTACTAACTCTGGCCACTTCTCTTGGCCACTCAGCTGTGTCCACTGGGTCTGTTTGAAGAAGGCTACAAGAGACTTATGCTGGTCTTTCTGGAACTTTCTCTTGTAAATACCTCTGAGCAGAACTGCTGAGTCACAGGGTAGTCATGGGTTTAACGAGTGAGGAGCTGGGACCTCAGGGGCCAGGCTGCTTCCCACTCCCATCAGCAGAGGCCAGGAGCCAGGACTGTTCACATCTTCGCCAGTATAGCAGGTGTTGGCTGTTTGCATTGCCTATGGCAGGTGTGGTGTGGAGAAGTCTAACTCACAAGGTCCTTGCTGCTCCTGAGGAGGGGAATCTTCCCCTGTCCCATAAGCTGGTCAGAGGAGGCTGAGTTCAGGAGTCCTATCCTTGGAACGGGGCTGTAGCTGGTCTTGGGCTACAGAGGTTGAGGCTCAGGAACACATCTCCAAGGATCCTCTATGGCTGTCACAGCACTAGAGCACAATCCTCCACTAGACCGTGGGGTCTGGTGGCCCAACCTCCCCCTGCTCTCATCTCAGGCAACCATCCCACCTTCCAATCCTTCTCGAGTCTGCTGAGCGGAAGTCAGGCTCCACCCCAGGGCCTTTGCACTGGCTTGTTGATTCTATCTGGATCATATCTGTTGGCAGATGTGTGCCCACTGCTTTGACAGTGATCAGCCTACAAAGGTTAGGTGCTGGGTGGGTCACCATGGTGTCGTGAACTTCATGGTAGACATCAGGAAACAGACTCAACAAGAGCATGCAACTACCCAAGGACACAGCACTTTTGGGGTCCTTTACTTCTTAAGGTGGGCCAACATCTTACTCAATAAGGAAGCTTCTAGTTTGGACAGAAAGGAGGTAAGACACAATGCCTGTCCTAGGCAGTCAGCCTTCTTCCAGTTGGGCAGAGGGAAAGAGCTGGCATTTCCTTCCACTGGGAGCACTTCTCCAACGCCCAACTCAAGCAAGGACCTTCTTTTCCTTGATTGCCTGGAGCCAGCCAACATAGGATGAATGTTTCCCCATGGGTCAGCGTGGGTGAGAGATGCCCCCCCCTGGGATTCCCATGTGTCCAGAGCCCCCAAAGTGCACCAGGATACCCAGGGCACAGGCCCAGTGTGGGAAGAGCTAAAGCAAGTGTCACCACATAGTGTGTCCCTTTAGGCACATGGTGTCGTCCTGGGGGGCTTGTCACAAGGATGTTGCTCCCACCCCTGGCAGTTGCTGTCTCTCTCCCCATGTGTCAAGAGTGCTAATAGCCCCCAACCCTGGAGGCAGGAACTGTCCCCTGGGGTCTCTCAGTGAGCCCTGTAGCAAATCTGATTTCTCTTGCAAAGCAGAGGCGATCCGCCCCCTCCCCATATGAGCTTCCCCTCAGCATCCCCCCCAGATTCTTCCCCATGGAGGTAAAAGTTTCTTGTCCTAGACTCCTGAAGTCCAAGCCAGCACCTTAGCAAGCTGGGCACGTCGCGGGCAGACATGTGCGTCATGGATAACTTGGAGGCCAGGGATTGGCTGATCTCTGCTGCAGTGAAGCGAGTCCCTGAACGCTCTGGAAAACAACATAATGTATTCCTGTCTGCAGCTCCAAGCAGAAGCTCATTTCGTGTCTTGTGTTTCCATTTCCTGAGGATTAATAAGTGTGGAGGGGACGCGGGCTTCGTGCCGAATATTTATTTAGTCAATATACACATCAATTTAGCAAATTAGAGATTGCAAGCCATTTCTGAGCAATGCTGTAAAAATAATAGCTGTGCTTTAAGCTGGTAATGGATTTGGGGTAGGAGGGGGCAGCTACTACGTGCCTGGCACTGTAGAAGGACAGAAGTTTAGTTTTCTTAACTTCAGAGAATGTCTGAGTCACTGTGGGTGTTAGGAAGACAGATGTCTACATGCTTGTGTGGATGCTCGGGGCACAGAGATGGAGGGTCTGGGAGAGTTGAGGGGAGGTCTCCAGACACTTTGGAAGGGGCTGAGTAGGGGCTGTAGGTGGATGTACCCCAATTCCCCCTCTGGCAGTGAGGGGCAGGGTTTCTGAGCCCTGGCAGTGCAGATATGTGGGGTGGATGGTTCTCCACCCACAATATGACAGTAGAAGCAGCCCCCTCCCAGTAGTGACAATCCCAAATGTCCCCAGATATTGGCTCAGCCCCCTGAGAGGACAGCTCTGTCCCATTTAGGGTCCTTAGGGTAGTACATGGTTCCCAGGCTGCTGGGTTCATGTCTTCATGGAGACCCGACCTGTGAGTGGGATCTGTAGCCCATGGTGCAGGAGAGCGTGTGGCAGAGTAAACTCATCGGTGCTCAGAGCCAGTGGCTGAGCTGGGGACTTTGAATGGGTCCCTGACCTTTGGAATGCTCGTACCCATTCCTCCTCAAGCCTTGGTTCAAATGACCCCCTCAGAGGTTCCCAGTCCTCCTGGGCTGGGCTGACTGACACACACACCTCACTTTCCATTACTCTCCACATTCTCCCGGGCCAAGGCCCAGTGGCCAGCATCCTGTGTGGTCAGACTGGGTTTGTGTCTGTCTTCCTCATGGGGCCTCCCCAAGCTTCCTCTTTGTGTCTGCCTGGTCTCTGTCTCGAAGATGATGACGCAAAGAACTTCAGACGGGTGTCGAGGCTCCCATACCACCCATTGGCCCACATTCTTTAGGAAAGTGGCCTCTAGTTCTAGCTCTTGGGCACAGAGATATGTATCCAAGAGCTGGTTAGGGAGCTGTAAATGGAAGCCATGTGTGCTCTCTATTGGGAAGCCCCTTCTTATACCTTTCTCCTTTATTTATTTATTTTTTTAATATTTGTTTTTTTGTAAGCAGAGAAAGAAGAGAGACAGCGAGGGCCTCCAGTTGCTGCAACAAACTCCAGACACATGCACCACTTTGTGCATCTGGTTTTACGTGGGTACTGAGGAATTGAACCAGGGTCATTAGGCTTTGCAGGCAATCGTCTTAACCACTGAACCATCTCTCCAGCCCTCCCTTTCTCCTTTCTGATGGTTAGAAATGGGGACTTGGTGGCTGCAGCACAAGCAGCCACACTGGGCTATGAGGTAAAAGGCTGATATTAAGCATGGTAAGCCAAGAAGGAATCTTGTCTTTGGTGATTTCTGGAAGGAGCCTTACCCACTCTGAGCTTCCTTCTGGGGTTTTATTGCCTAAAGATGCAATGCAAATGCATGGTTTTGTTTAACCACTCTTTCCCTGGGTCTCTCTTCTATGGATCACTCTACCTCCTGCCCAGTGTTCTGGGTGGGGGGTGAGCTAGGCTGTTCACACATTAGTGGGTTCCATGGGTGAGCGTCCACCTACACAGTCAAAGTCAACTGTCTGAGGGCAAGGATTATTCATGGCCCCAAAGGCAGTCTTTGGATGGTCAGAGGAGGAACATGGATTTAAACCCTGTGGTGCCAGCTCACACAGGAAGTGGCAAGAGACAGAAATTGAACCTAAACAGCCTTGCTTCGGAGTCTGTGGCCTGGCTGCAGGTGACTCTGGGTTTGGTTAGAAGTTGGCGTGGAGCTCCGTGGAACCAGTCTGTCTCTACCTGTGGACTTTCACATCAGGAACAGCTGGGTGGGGACCCTGCCAACCTGATGAGGGCTGACTGAGGACCTCCCTCCAGGGCAGTCTCTGAGCTCACATTCAAACCCACTGTGTAGATGCGACGGGATTGGCGTTGGGAAGAGATTGAGGGACAGTAGGGCATGGCTGTGCCGGAGAGATGGATTTCAGGGAATGGGGTGTGGGTAGAAGGGGTCAGATGGAGCCCCTGGAGGCTGAGCCCAGAGACTCAGAAATAGATGGGGTGCTGGGAGAGGTGGAGAAGCCGAGGACTCCTAGGTTCCTGGCCTCTGGAGCCAGTAGGATGGAGCTCCATCCCTGGAGAGGAGAACTGGGCAGGGTGGGGGGGCAGCTGGGGCCTTGCTGCCTGACCCCTTGTCATTCTGCCCTTCTTGGGGCCTCGAAGCGACGCTTTCTCTGAGGACCTACCCACTGGAGTTTGAAGCCTTCTCTGGAGATCTGGGAGGGTCAGGGGAGGCAGGAGTCCAGAGCTGCCCAGGGAGGCAGTGCCCACACCAGAGTCCAGCGTCCAGTCTTGTGGCCTGTGAAGGGGCAGATCCCTGCTGGTCACTCTGCCAAGACCATCCAGTTGGGGCCAGCTAGCTAAGACCTCCATTGTGCTGTCCTATCTCCAAACACCCAGTACTTAGGGAAAAACAGATTCTCAAGGCAAGTTTTGCAGTTGCATTCCAGAGTTTTCCAGAGATCATGGCGCCTCCTGGGAGAGCCACCTGCTGGCTAACCAGGGAACATCAGGGCTGGGACACCAGCACTCACTGAGTGTCCACACTGGCAAATGGTCCTTGTGTTTGAGGGATTAAAAATAATAGGAGATTTTATTTATTGATTTAAATCTATTTATTATGTTGTGGCATGCGTGTGTGCATATGTGTGGCCCCAGGTGGTATGTGTGCACGCATGTGTGGACACCAGAGGTGGACATCAGTTGCTCTCTACTTATTTTTTGAGGTCTCTCAGCCTGAACCTGGAGCTCACTGATTGGGGTTAGAGTAGCTAACCAGTGAGCCCCAGAGAGTCTCCTCGGACCCTTATATACTTATTTTTGAGACAGGGTCTTGCTACATAGACCAGGCTGGCCTCAAACTCCTGACTCAGCCTCCAGAGTGCCAGGACCACCTCACCTGGATTGCAGGGGATCACTTTTTTAAAAAGCATATTTTATTTATTTATTTATTTGCGAGGAGAGAGAGAGAACGAGAGAGAGAGAGAGAGAGAGAGAGAGAGAGAGAGAGAGAGAGAGAAAATGAGTGCACGAGGGCCTCTAGCCGCTGCGAACAAACTCCAGACACATGCACCACTTCGTGTATCTGGCTTTAGTGGGTTACTGGGGAATTGAACCTGGGTTGTTAGGCTTTCCAGGCAAGCAACTTACCACTGAGCCATCTCTCCAGCCCAAGGGATCAATCATTTTTAAAAAGAGTACTTTCTTGGGCTGGGGAGATGACTCAGCGGTTAAGGCACTTGCCTCTAGTGCCTGGGTTCAATTCTCCAGGACCCACATAAGCCAGACCCACAAGGTGGTGGCCCTGGTGCGCTCTCTCTCTCTCTCTCTCTCTCTCTCTCTCTCTCCTTGAAAATGAATAAATAAAATATTTTTAAAGCGTACTTTATTGATGGTGGGCAATATCTGGACACCCATGCAACCTACCTACAGTCCCGCTTGGGGACGGGGGCGAGAGCAGGTGGCAGATACAAAGGGGACTGTCCAGGTCTCCTAGGAAGTTGGAATGAAGCCAGAAGTGGGAGAAGAGAGTGAAAGGCCAGGAGGGCAGGAGGGGCTGCTGCTCACAGAGGGGGAGCCCTGGGGACCAGCAGGTATCAAGTGACTGCTTTCATTTAATCTGACCCAGCACACTTAGTGAAACAGCCCTGTGTCCAGACACAAGTGGCCCTGTCCACAGAGCGCAAGTACGGCTTACAGACCCTTCCAGGAGGCCATGAAGGTCCAGACAGGGGCTGGACCTGCCAAGTCACACCTATACATTCAACCAGCGTTACAGCCAGGGAACAGGCTGCTGGCCACAGGGGCTCCTGATGTCCTCTGGACAGGGAGCAGATCTTAAGCAGAAGACAGTGCCCTGTCCTCCTGAGGATTCTTCTGGAAGGGAGAGATAGATTCTAGCTACAGTTCGAGGGACCCACATCTCTCCTAACTCTCGTCAGAAGTGCTTCTCAATGTGGGAGGCGATCTCAGACAGACAGGACAGAGGCCCTGGTGGTCACCTTTGGGGTCCAGCAACCTGTGCTCATGCTCACAGTGGCTGTGGGATGAAATCAGACAAGAAGGAAAGGGCAAGGGTCAGAGCTCTGTCTCTTTTCTGGGCTCCAGCTGGCTCAACAGGAGCTTGGGGAGGGGGAGGGGAGCTGTGGTGCACCTGTGTTTCAGGTCTCTGCAACCCAGAAGTTCATGTGAGCTTTCTTTTTTTTAACAATATTTTTATTTATTTATTTGCAAGGGGAGAGAGAGAGAGAGAGAGAGAGAGAGAGAGAGAGAGAGAGAGAGAGAGAGAGAGAGAGAGAATGGGTGCGCCAGGGCCTCCAGCCGCTGCAAACGAACTCCAGATGCATGCACCTCTTTGTGCCTCTGGCTTTACGTCTTTACGTGAGTACCGGGGAATTGAACTAGGGTTGTCAGGCTTTGCAGGCAAGTGCCTTAACGGCTGAACCATCTCTTCAACTCCAGTGTGGCCTTTCTTGCATTCACAGAGCTGCCCTCTCCCCAGAAGCATCCAGACCCCTCACTTACCCTCTGCTGCCGTCCTAAGCCTTCGGTGCCTTCTTGCCTAGTGTCTCCTTTCATGCTGGGCTCTAGGGCTCGAGGGACCTCAGACCACCAGGACAACTTTGCTCAGCCCCATTGTGAAGCTGAGGCCCTGGGGGCTGAGCAGCCCAGCTCCCCTGTCCAGGATCACAGGCTGCTTTTCTCCTAGACTGGGGTGGAGGGGGCTCCCTCTTTCCCATCTAGCGGCCCACACTGGGTGCTGAAGGGATTTACTCTGAGGGGACACCTAGGCGCTCCCATTGCAAACCCAAGCAGCCCTTGGTGGGTCAGGCTCCAGAAATCCCTCTTTAATTCCTGCCTTCCCTGCTTGGAGAACTCAACCCTTGCTCACTTTACCCTCAGCTCCAGACAGCTCTGGTCTTTGGAGGAAGTCCTTGGGGTCTAGCCTGTGCTCCTGATACTCCTGACATTACTGATGACAAAGAGGAAGCAAGAAAGGGAAGGGCATCCACTTCAGGTGACGTGAACCTTTAGGCCATCACTTTAGACCCTGAGGGTTCTGGGACATAGCCAAGGGTGGTCTCTGCTGATTTTTGGGGTGGTGATGGAAGTGTGTGTGCTGAGGCACTCCCAATCCCCCACCAACTTTTGGCACCCTGCAGCCGGCCCAGAGGGTTTTGTTGAGAATTCAATGAGAGAATATGTGTAAATTCCTTAGTGAAACAGCCTGGTATCTGGTGAGGGATGAGGTGCAGGTGAGGAAACAGGCCCGAAGAATTACCAGAACAGCCTTGGATTTATGATGGGTCCTCATGAGCCTGGCCCAGGGCTTCTTGGGGACCCAGGTAGGGACCTATATTGAACCCCAGAAATCAAGTCAACAAGGATGGTCACAATGAGGCTACGGTGGCTTCTGGGGGCTAGCCTTTAGTGCCTCTTTCTGAGCATGCCCCATAAGGAGGGTCCAGCATGGCCGTCTTTGTGGGGATGGAAGCAGCTTGCTTACTTAGAGAGACCTGATGCAGCCTGAGGCCAGGCTTTATTTTACGTCTTTACGTGAGTACCGGGGAATACTGTCAGGCAGGAATTGAATCCAGCTCTCAAATAGCACTCATGGGTGCTCACTAACCCCCCAAGACCCGCCTCACTGCCTCCTTCCCATGGCAGACGTCAGCCACCCACAAAAGCAGGCTCCCAAAGCGCACCCTTTCTTCCGACTCCTCAGGACATGCCTGGAGGTGGTTCTGGCTTGTGCTGCATAATCACGAGGGGAAGTGTGGGACCCACAGGTGCACCGCCTGGCTCTGCTTTCACCTGTCCTCTCTGGGCCCTGTGTTAGATCAACACGTCCATTCTACAGACGAGAGTGTGGGCTTGTTGGGATGAAGGGAGAGGAGCTCCGTGCAGCACCCCAGGTCCCGACTGGGTGCTGGCCAGGCCTTGCTCTCAGGCCCTCAGCTGGGTTACAGGTGTCCAGGGCAGAGGCACTGGCCCACCGAACTCCTGTCCAGTGAGCAGCCATCCCTGGAGTTCAGGACAACTGGGTGCTTAGGGAGACCCCTACCTGTGCCATCCAGCTTGGGGCGGTTTGCCGTGCTACCCTGTGTCCTCCTGGCTGTCTGCCATCGGCACATAGCTTTGCAATGCTGTATTTGTCTCTACCAGAGTCCTGAGCTTGCCCAGCGAACCCAGGCCAGTCTGAGCTGCAGAATTCTCCAGCAGGTCCAGCTAAACCACCCGTTAATCATTGTTGCTTGCCTGGACTGTCCTGGGTGGACTCTCTAGGGCCACGGGTGGACCACGAAGGCTGGTTGTGACTCTCCCTGGGGGTCTGACAAACAACCTATTGGTGGTGTGGGGTGCTGTCAATGACTAGAGGGGTCCCTGCTGGACTGTCACACCAGAGCAGGGTGGTTAGCTAAGAAGGGGCTGGGGAGGGGCTAGGCAAGCCAGGCTCCTTAGGTCTGCTCTTCTGGAGAGGGTGGTCTCTCAGAATCCCTGCACACCTGGCCATGCCAGATTGATCAGAGACTTAGGAAATGAAAACATGGTGAGGGTAACACGGCAGACAGGACATGCCTGGGCGAGGACATAGTCTGACACCCTCCTGTCCACCCACAACGCTTGTCCTGCCAGGCTGAGCTCTGTCACTGTGTCCCACACTGAGACCCTCACTTGCGCCCATGGCAGGATGGTGTCCACTTCAAGGGTTGAATTCTGGGCTACTGCTGAGTCCAGACAGACCCTAGATGGAGATGGACATGACCTCCCAGGGACCTGGCCAGGGCCATGCTGGTTCCCATATCCCTGCTGCTCTGCTCTGCTCTATCCCCGCTCTCGGGCCCCCTGCCCTCTGGCATCTGCTGTCACAGATCTCCAGCAGACAGGGATTGACAGCTGAGTCCCAAGATTGTGTCTGGGGACAGGACAATCCTCCAAGGGATTCTGGGAGGAGCCCCGAGACCAGTCAGAGAGGGCTGCTCAGAGGGGAACCAGGAGCCCAGAGATTAGTGGTGCTGAGCCACTAAGAGAAGCTGGAAGAATATTCCCAGAGGGAACAGCATTGTGAGAGGCTGAGAGGCTAGTGGCTGGTCCGGTGTGTCCTTTGGAAGGGGGGAGAGGTGGAAGGTCAGAGCTGTCTGCCTGAGGCCTTGGTTTAGGGTGTGGGTCTTGATCGTGGGGCAGTAGGGAGCCATGGATGCCTAGGGAGAGTGTCGGAACTGGGCTTGTATCTCCTGACCTCCTTGGTTGTTGGGTGGAGATTAGACAGAGGGGCCAAGAAGGATGCAGAGGGCCATAGAGGCTGCTTCCGTGAAAGATGGGGGCAAAGGAAGTGGGGGACAGGGCCTCCTGAGTCTTGGAGAGGGAGGGGACCATGAGCAGAAACCAGGGACACTCACAACCACCAGGGCCCCTGTTTCATCAGAGAGGAGGCTGGGCCTTCAGAGCTGCAGGATAGGAGAGGGTCTCAACATCTGGCCTTCTCCAGGGAGGCCCAGGAAAGACTACTCATGGGTAAACTGAGGCTCAGAGGTTGGGGCAGAGAGACAGTTTGTCTGAGTCTTGAATATGGTCAGAGTCATCCCAGCAACCTGCTTTGGGGTCCCTTATCTCAGGCAAAAGACTTTTGGGGGGGCGGCTAAGCCACATCTGCCTCTCTCACCTTAGATGTCTGCTGTCTAAAGGCAGAACTGACCAGAAAAATCAATGCTTTAATCCAGTGTCTCTGAGAGGGCCATCGGCCCCAGGCCACCACGTCAGCACTTGGCAGAGTCCCAGGTCTCTGTAAACAGCCATCCTGGGCTGAAGTCCTGAGCCGAAGTCCAGTACCCCCTTGTAGGGTTTGCAGACTGTGGGGTTCACAGGGTGTTGTCATCACCCTTGGGGTGAAACCATGGCCCTGGGAATCCAAGCTCCCAGAGATTACAGGGTATGAGAGGGTAGTCTAGTCTCTGCTGGTACAAGGCTGGGAGGAAGGAGAAGTGGGACTTGACCCCAAGCCCAGGTGAGGACGCAGAGCTGCAGGGCTGGGCACAATGTGGGAGGATCCAACCCGTGAACCATCACCTGGACTTCCACTGAGTCCCGAGGACAGTTGGGTGGGGACCTGGCCTTCCACTGAATCCTAAAACAGCTGGATGGGTGGGGACCCAAAACAGACAAGGGAACCCAGGCTGAGGCTCAGAGGGGTGCCTGGCAGGTGGGTGGCAGAGTGGAGCATGGAAGGTGAGCTGGCACTGTGTACCTGGTGTCTCTTTGGCGAGTCTAATCCCACTGGGGCTGACTTTCTTGTCTGACAGGCGCTGAGTGGTCTCTTGGTCAGCCCCCGTCCATCAGCATCCATGGGAAGCAAAACACAGGGAGGGTGGATGCCTGCCTTCAGCCCCACAGCCCGGAATGAGGTTCAGATCTCCCAGGAAGCTCCTGGGTAGAGTGGACAAGGAGGCCTCCAGTTTCTAGGCCTGAAAAGGTCAGAACTGGTCCCTCTCTGTCTCTCACCCTACCTGAGCCCCAGGCAGGTCAGGTGAAGCCTGAATCAGAGTGTCCTGAGGGGGGTTCACATCCACCTGCCAGGCAGTATCTAGGGTGGTCTAGGTGGCACGTCCTGTCCACCCACTAGATGGCCAAGGCCGTGGGCTGAACCTGAGGACACAGCAAGGTACATGTTGGGATCACAGGACAGATGGACACAGTCTCAGAGAAGAGCCAGGAGGCCTTCAAGGAGGAAGAGGAGAAGGAAGAGGAGGAGGAGGAGGAAGAAGAAGAGGAGGAAGAAGAGGAGGAGGAGGGAGAGCCAGGCCAGAGAGAAGAGGAAGGAGGCCCAGGGAGTACACTGGCCTGGAGGCCCCACAGGACTTCCAGGACGGAACACACTCGGGTCCCCTGAGATGATATGGGGAAGGTAGAAGAGACAGGGGCCAGCCAGACTCCACCGGGCACCACAGTCATCATGGACTTCATTTGTTCACCTGTTCGTTCATTCATTCATTCATTCATGGTGTGCATTTTTTAGTCTCCACTGGTAGGTGAGGCACCCTTGGAATTGGGGACGCAGAGAACCTGCAAAACACAATTAGACAAGGAAATCACGTGACTGATGATTACACTGAGCTTCCAGAAGAAAAGCGGTCAAGAGGTGTGGAGACTGTCTGCAGGTAAAGACAGAATGGCACATGGAGTACGTGCAAAGGCCCTGGGGTAGGGGAAGTAAAGGGAGGCTGAGGGGCCTGGGGCCAGGGATGGAGGCCGAAAGAAGTGAGGAGAGGCCAAAGGCCACTGGGGTCAGCCAGAGACCGATAGTCAGAGACAGACAGCAAAAGCTAGAAAGGTCTGGGCTACAGAGCAGACTCAGCATGGGAGAGGAGAAGCCGGACAGGGCAGGGACCCCATGGAGAAGGGTCTCCCTCCAGGCAACCCAGGCAGGAGCAGGGATGGGAGGCCAAGGGACTGAAGGCCGCTCTGATCCCACACATAAAGCAATCTTTCTCTTCTCTCCATCGCCCTGCAGAGGACCTGCCTAACCTGGGGCCACAGAAGAGAACAAGCACCTCTGGGTGCCTTGCCCAGCCTGGGTCAAGTGGAGCCAGGCCTCTGCCCACGTGTGGAGAGTACCTGTTCAGCTGTTTACAAAGACCAGGGGTGCCACCTGGTGGCCAGAGCCTTTGCAGTGGCTGCCTCAGCCCAGACCTGGGTCCAGGGGTGTCAAGGACCCCTGGGTGGTCCCAGCAGGACACTGCAACTTCTGTGGAGACTCAAACCTCTCCAGCTGCTAAATGTGTCTTGCAGGTAGTGTAGAAATCCCGGGGGAGGCCTAAGGAACCCACTTGCTGGACCCCGTGCCAGCCTGCCCTCTTCTCTTGGGCCTTTGGTTTCCTTCCAGACTTTCCCCCTACGCACCCAGGGATTTTGTAATGTAAAAAGTGAGTTGCACCCCGCAGTCTGAAAGGTTAGCGCCCACGCACCTAGATGGCAGACCTCCGCCTCTGTGTGTGTGTGTGAACCAAGATTCCTCCAGGCCCGGCCGTCTGCTCTCTCACACTCTCTGGGGTGGCCAGGGAGCACAGGGGAATGTGGGTGAGCCGTCCTGCCATTGTCTTGCTCCCTGAGGAAGGCATACATCACAGCACCTGAGAAAGAGCCCACCAACCTCTGTGTCCCTAAGGGTGGCACCAGTGGGTGCACGATCCATGGCCACCCGGGACCTCCTCAACCTGGGGTATTGCCAGGTGAGGGCCACAGAGGGTCTGTGTGCTCTGCCCATGGGGCTGGGTGCGGGGCTGCCCTGGCCAGTCAGCCTTTCTCCACTCGGAGCCAAGAGCTCTGAAGGTCACGTCCACATCGCTGGCTGAGGACGGGATCTCCACAGCCACCAGCCAGCCTGCTCCTGTCACCTGCAGAAGGGGCCAGGAGGAGACCCAATGACAGGAGGTTCTGTCACAACCAATAGAAGTTGGCCCCAAGAAAGGCTGTCCATTGTCATCCCAGGACGCCCCCGCTGGGCTCATTTAAGCCCTGAAGATGAGGAAAATGAGGTCTAGGGAGGGTAAACACGTCCAGTCGTATATCTGGTGGGTGGTTGAGGCCCACGGGCCCCAAGATGGCTGCTACTCTGGGAGGTTTGTTGTGAGACAAGCCCATGACCTCCTGACCCCTGGGCTGGGTAGGGGAGGCAAGATCGGTAAAATGTGCCTTGGTTAGATGAAGCCCATGATATGTAGGCTTGGGGGCATCATCTGTGTGGTGGGCCAGGGTGACAGTGTGTGTGCCAGCCATGTGCCCAGGAGCTCCACCCTCACTTCTGCCCCACTCAGACCAGAAACATTTCCACACATGATGGGTTTTTTGTACCAATAGGAATTGTAAATATGTCCCAAGTTCAATCCTGGTGGGCTTGTCACTGACTGTGACCTCCAGCAAGTAGCTTAACATCTCTGTGCTCCCTGAAATGGGTAGAAGTTTCCTTTGCAAGGCCTGGCCCGCACCTGAGCAGGTTTGTGGTAATCTGTCTTCAGTCATGGCACGACCCCAGGGCTTTGTGGAAGATTGTAGGTGAGCAGGTGAGTCCTGGGGGTTCCTGAAGCCTGTGGCAGGGCAGACTGCAGAGGTCCCCACAGTGGAGAGCAAGCGCCTGCAGAGTGCTGGGTTTGCCTGGGGCCTCTGGACACTTTTGGTGATGTGACCAATCCCAGATCCAGGGGAACATGATGTGCATCTGGCTGATGCTGAGGGGAGAAGAGATGGAGGGTTCTCTGGGGATCTCTGGTCTGACCCAGCTGAGACCCTGGATGCCCACAAGCCTGGCCTGCGGTGCACCGGCCAGGTGGCCTGTGGCCAGCAGATGGCGCTCGGCCCAAGGCTGACACTCCTAGATGCCGGTTTGCTGGCTTAAGCAGCTCTTCCTAGAGCGGCCAGAAGGTGGCGCTGTGTGGTGGGTTCTTCCTGTGCCCAGCTTGAGGGTGGGGGTGGGGACAGCAGGAGGGATAGCCAGGTCAGCCCATCCGTCCATCCCTGGGTCCTCCCTGCAAGAAGACCAAACAAACCAAAACACTGGGGGGGGGAAGTGCTTCATTTTTAAAATAATAATAATTTTATTTATTTACTTAGTTATTTGCAAGCAGAGAGAGAAGAGAGACAGAGAGAGTGGGCACGCCAGGGCCTCCAGCTGCTGCAAACAGACTCCAGATGCAAGTGCCACTTTGTGCATCTGGCTTTACATGGGTGCTGGGGAATCGAACTCAGATCATTAGGTTTTATAGGCTTAACCACTGAACCATCTCTTCAGGCGTGATGTAAATATTTTTGGTTTCATTTTTCTTGCTTGAAAAATGGAATTCTGGGAGGCAGAGGTAGGAGGATCGCCTTGAGTTCAAGGCCACCCTGAGACTACATAGTGAATTCCAGATCAACCTGGACTAGAGCGAGACCCTACCTCAAAAAACCAAAAAAAAAAAAATCTCATTTCAACCGGGCGTGATGGCTCACGCCTTTAATCCCAGTACTTGGGAGGCAGAGGTAGGAGGATTGCTGTGAGTTCAAGGCCACCCTGAGACTACATAGTGAATTCCAGCTCAGCCTGGACTAGAATGAGACCCTACCTCAAAAAACCAAAAATAATAATAATAATAATAAAGAAAAGAAAAATGGAATTCTTCCCTTCCACATTCACGCTATCCCCACCCTGGCCAGGCTAGTGCGCAGCAGCTGCTTCCATGCCCTCTCGGGCTCCCTGCACTTCCTTCCCAGCCCTGAGGCTCTAGAAGTGGGCATTTTCTGGGCCCCTTGAAGGACAGGGGCACAGAAGGAAAGTCCTTGCCATTTAAAAAGAACTATTTTATTTTATTTATATGTGTGCATGAGCATGGGTGGTCCAGAGACCCTTTGCTGCTACAAATACCTCCCTCTGCCCCGTGAAGGAGCCAGAAGAGGAATCTGGTGTTGCCTAGTGAAGGGCAGACACCGGAGGGCTGGGCACTCCTGGGCCAGAAGCTGGCATCTGGACCCCCTGTCCCTGACATCTGCTGTCTGTGCCAGGTGCCTCCAGAGCACAGCCCAGGACCCAGTACAGCCCTGGCCATGTGGGCATCTACCCCGGGCCTCAGATGGCTCCGCTGCCTGGTTATCCATCAAGTTAAGGCTTTTTTCTCAAGAAAGTCCTCGGTGATGGAGGAAATGGTTAAATGGGTAAAGTACAAGGGTGAAGCCCTGAGTTCAGATCCCAGACTCAGATGCACTGTAATGCTGGCCATGGTGGTGCATACCTGTAATCCCAGGGCGTGAGAGACAGTGCCCGGAGGCTCCTAGGAGCTTGGTGACCAGCTAGGCTAACGGACTGGTTGAGCTCAGGTGCAATGAGCCATCTGTCTTGGAAAGTGACTGACAAGGACACCCATGTCAACGTGCACACATGCGTGTGTTTCCTGTTCCCACGTGCATACAAACACACAGGTCCAAAAAATGTCCCGGAGCTGGGAAGATGGCTCAGTGGTTAAAGGTACCACTTGCCTGCAAAGCCTGTCAGCCCAGGTTCGATTCCCCAGTACCCACATAAAGCCAAATGCACAAAGTGGTTATGATGGTTAGGTTTTGTTGTCAACTTGATCTTTTTAATTATCTTGGGTGGGTCTCTGAAGATGTTCACAGGAAGGCAGCCTCTCAGCAAGGGGCAGGATGTAAAGAAGCTCAAAGAAGCTGGAAGTAAACATCCTTTCCTGTGTGGGCAGTGCAGGAAGGAAATGCCAGAGACTCAGGAAGCCATTATGTCTGGGATAGGGTTGCGGGACCCCACCCTAAGGCTATATAAGGGGAAGAGATTCTCTCCTTTGCCCCCCTGCCTGTTGGCTGTTTTGTATGTGTGGTATAGGTGATGGGTTTTTCTCTCTGCTCAAACCTGTGAAAGAGGGCCAGCCTCTTTGGCTGTTATGGAACTTCCCCTCAATCTGTAGTTTCAATAAATACTTTCCTCCCCCAAATTGTGCCTGGTTTGAAGATTCATCCCAGTGGCATGTGGCTGACTACACAATGGTGTATACATCTGAAGTTCATTTGTGGTAGCAAGTGGCCCTGATGCACCTACTCTCTCTCTCCTTAAAAACAAAGAAATAAATATATATTTTTTTAATTTAAAAGTCCTGCTGTGTTTGGGGAATTCTAGAAACTCCCAGAGTTGTTGCTGGAGTTGTAACGCTCCCTAGCTTTTGCTAGTCTCTCTGGTGACACACCTTGTGGAGCTGATCTCCCCTCTACCACCAGGCATCTTTGGCTCCACAGTAACCATTCAGTGCTCCATCTTTTGATTGGTTCAAGGATTGGCATATGACTCATGCCCAACCAATCAGAATCCTGTTTGTGACATCTCCCACACACACTTGGAGAAGTCTCTTCTGGGCTTGCAAAGCTGGTTTGTCTACAAGCCAAGAGTGGCTGGCAACCATGTGGAGAAAGGACCTTCAGAGAGAGGGCTGGGGATAGTGCCTGGATCCAGCCATTCCTGAAGCTGAGTATCACATGACATTCCAAGCACATGAGAAAACCTGGTCTCCTTTTGGTTGAAGCCAGAGTGGATGAGGCCTCTGCCTCCTGAAGCTAAGATACTCCCAGATCATTCCCTGGTCCCTTTTCCCTGCTTTCAGCTTCCAGTGTTGGTCACAGGTTTGGGGGTGTTCCGTCTGGACTCCCCAAGAAAGGCCAGCAGCATGGATGAGTCACAATCTAAGGTGATCAGGTCACAGTAGTTTTGAGTATATCTGCTTCCCCAGTGCAACAGCAAGTTCATGCCTCATTGTGGTGGAGGTGGGGGAGGGACTTGGAGTCAAGGCCAAGGGCAGGGGGTGGATGGCTCGGTCATCCCTGCTTTTAGTGGTGGCTGGTTGACTTCCTCCCCTGAGAGCCCACACTCACATCCACCTCCATCAGCTGTGCAGGGCTGTGGCGGCGCATTTATGACAAGCTAATTACACGGAGGGGAAATCACACCAGGAAGATGGTCTGACTTGGACTTCCGGTGGATGTTGTCTCTTGCTTTCTGCGGATTTGGGGTCTGGTTAACCACTGGCCATTTTGCAATCCGGAGACTTGCATGTGGTTTTCAGCTGGGTGCCGGACAGTGAGCTGGCCCTGACTCTGAGCCCCTCTACATGGCTTGTATTTTAACATGTGATGCCCCAGGGGGGACTTGCTTGGATGACCACAGCCCATTGCCTGGCTCCCCCAGAACACATCCAGGGATCTGAGTCACTTTCCAATCATTTGACATCCATTTTCTCAGCAGGGTAGTTCAGACACCTCAACACCCCCCCCTTGTCTCTTGATGTTACCCCACTCTGAGCTTCATGCCTTGGCTAGGCTGTACCCCGAGAAAATACTGCTCCCAACTGGATTGCCTCCCTTGCCTGACCTCAGAGACCAGCTCTGGGGTCTTTGGCTCCCAAGAAGTGTCTGTGGCCCCAGACTCTGTAGGAGCCCCTGCTCCACACTCCCACAATCCCCTGTGATCATAGCTGCAGAGGCCCTGCTGTGTGCTGGTCTGACCTGTGGTACCTCTGCCCCGGGGCTCATGCAGGCTCTGCCCATCACACTTGGCCCTGGAGGTGTAAGAACGGGGAGATAGGAGCTGTAAGCCCCCATTTAAGAGCTTTCTGGTCGCCTCTCCCGCAGTGTTTTCCTGGTGGCTTTTGGGAGCCACGCATCCTGTCCCTCCCCTGTTGTGATTATGGCTTCAGCCGGGCCTCATGACACCACTGGCCTATCACAGCATCCCATTGCTCTGCCCATGACTGCTTGAGGATGCCACCTGACCCCAAACGTGATCCAGTGTGGGGAAGGAGGTCCTGCTATTGCTGTACCAGGAGCCATTGTTGCCAGCTCAGAGATCAGTAGAGAGAGGAGGGGCCGCAGAGGTTGGAAACACCGCAAGCTCCTAGATCCAACCGTTCCTGCAGCAGGAGGACTGTGGTCATCTGTGAGTAGAGCCGGTGTGCCCCTTGTTGTGGCGACACACACAGGTCGCAGGCGTCTGTCGTCGACAAACCTTGATGACTACAGAAGTGGGCAAGTGGCTTCAGCATTGGCTCTCTGACAGAGACTCTCTGACAGAGAAGTGCAAGGTTAGACCTGCTTCAGGAACGGCAGGATCCAGGAGTCCACGCCCTCACTTACCACCCTTTGGAGGGACAACAATTTGCTCTCTGAAAGTTCAGCTAAGGAGGGATGATTCTAGAAAGGTCAGGTGGACACGATGTAAGGTTTTGAGGGAGGAGAAGAGAGTGTGGTCCACTCAGAGATTCAAAGATGTTAGTTGTGGTCTCACCTGAAGGATGGGGGAGGGACAGAAGGAACCAAGAAGTCCCCCAGCCTCTGTGTAGGGTGTTCATCCCATGCAGGACACAGACTCTTGTGGCTTTGTCCCCTCCATGCCCTGTCCGCTTATCCTGGGAGACTCAGCGTCAGTGTTGGCTCCAGAGGAACATATTTGGACCACAGAAGCAGCCTCGTAGAGAGAGAGCCTGAGGCAGGGATCAAGTTTCCAGAATGACTTTGATAAATTTCAGTCGAATGGAATGAGAGCTTTGAGGCATTGATTTTTTTAAATACATTTTCTTTTTTAAAAAATTTTATTTATTTATTTATTTGCGAGGAGAGATTAAGAGAAGAGAGACAGAGAGAATGGGCATTCCAGGGCCTCCAGCTGCTGCACACGAACTCCAGATGCATGAACCACTTTGCGCATCTGGCTTTAGGTGGGTACTGGGGAATCGAACCCGGGTCCTCAGGCTTTAAAGGCAAGTGCCTTAACCACTGCGCCATCTCTCCAGCCCTACGTTTTTTATGTTAGTGTATATTGTTACATGCTGCTGTATTACATAAGTACATTTTCATGTGAACTTATCTTTAATGTTGAGCACATACCCCTGCCCGGTCCTCCCCTCCTCTGATCCCTCAGACAATTTCACTGACATCATATATAGATGCGTGATTTCATCTATCTATATAAGATCTGGGATCCACAGACAAGAGAAAGTGTGATATTTGTCTGAAATTGACTTAATGATCTTCAGTTACATCCATTTTCCTGCAAACAACAAAGCTTCATTCTTCTTTATGGCTGAAATCCCATTGTGTGAGTGAACCATGTTTTCCTGACCCATTCCTCAGTCGCTGGACACCGAGGATGGTTCTAGAATTTGCCTATTGTGAAGAGTCCTGCAGAAACATGGATGGGAAGGCATCTCGGTGACACGTTGAGTCCTTCCACGTGGACATCTGGATTAAATGGGGGAATCTATTGTTAATTTTTTGAGGCACAAATAGTTTGTTTGGGTTCCTGGTTTTAAAGATTTCAGTCTGTGGTCCCCTGGCTCCAAGACATTGGCAATGCAGACTGCAGAAAGGCATGGTGGAGGAAACCTGTTCATCCATGTCAGTCAAGAAGGAGAGAGAGAGAGAGAGAGAGAGAGAGAGAGAGAGAGAGAGAGAGAGAGAGAGAGAGAGAGAGAGAGAGGCGAAGGGGCAGTGACAAGATTCCTAGTGACTCACTTCCTCCAACCAGACCCACTTCATAAAATGCTCACCTCTCCCAACAATTCCAACAGACAAACAAATCCTCTGTGGCCTAACCCATGCATGAGAGCAGAGCCTGGTGTCCATTCTCCTTCAAGGAATGTGTCACAGGGCCATAAGGAGAGAGGTGTAGCTTTGTCCCCCCCCCCCCCCCCACCGTACCCTGAAGTATCTGTCACTTTTCCCTTAGGGACCTTCATGAAGGCAAAGCAGGATTTGTGGCTTCACTAAAGAAGAGTTTCAGGGTGAGCCATTATGAAAAAAGTTGTATTTATTAAAAGGAGAGAGAAAGAAAGAACAGGGAGACGGTTACATGGGGTGCGCACAGGATTTTGGTGGCTCTCAGGAGGCAGTTCTATTTAAACATTGCATTCCAGTGTGGTGGTTTGAGGAGCCAGGTATGGAGGCCCACGCCTGTATTCCCAGCACTCCAGAGACTGAGGTAGGATGGTTGCTGTGAATTCCAGGGCAGCCTGAGCTACAGTGAGACCCTGCCTTGAAAAAAGACCCCGGACCAAACCAAAACCAAATAGAGCAAAGCAGTGTTTGAGTCCAATGTCCCTCGTGAACTCGTGCTTGGTCCCCAGCTGGTGGTAATTTGGAAGGTAGAGCCTTGCTTGTCACTGAGGGGAGTGAGGTGCCAGCTTAGCTGGAAGGGACGTCCAGCCTCTGCTCTACCATCTTTCCCTGCCATCATGAAGCTTCCCTTGGAGACTGTCAGCCAAAAGAAACCCTTTCCTCCCATCAGCTCTGGTTGGGGTTTTGTCCCAGCAACAAGAAGGTGACAAGGAGATTAAAAGTTATGAATTGTCTTCTGTAAACAAAGTTGTGAGGTGGGTTTATGAGGGGCACTGTGTGGGCTTAGGAAGGGGAGAGAAGTGCTGGAAACCTAGGGTCCTAGGCATGCAGGTGTGCTTACTGCCCTTGACCTTCGCTGGTGTGTCTAGCCCTGAGTGAGCAGACAAGGTGTTTTCTGGAAACTACACAAGGTCCCGGTGGGCCATTTGGGCTTTATTGAGGTGTCTGAAGTTTCCTGAGGGCGCAGTAGGGCAGGCAGGGCACACCCCCAGAAGGATGGGCCACCATCCTCCTCCCACTTCCCCTCCCATGACCCCTTTGCACTCCCCACAGGTCTTTCTATCCTGACTCTATTGGCTCCACCAGCCGGGGGAGCAGAGGAGGCCTTTGAAGGGGACACTTTGTACTCACACCCACCACCGCAGGGAAAGCCCTGTGTGGCCACACCCAAGGGCTCTCCTCTCAGGTCAGGCCTGTGGCTCCAGCAACCCATGTCCAGGACTCTGTCCACTTAAAACCTGGGTTCTGCAGTCTGGGGGTGGCCGTCCTCCAGGGTCAAGGTTCTCAGCTTGGGACTAGAGGGAGGACAACAGCTTCCAGAGCATGTGGCTTCAGAGCTTGGATCTGGGGGAGAGAGGAAGTGATTAGGGGAGCATGGGAAGTGCCTGGCTGAGTCACTGTGGAGGTTTGATCCCTGTGTCCCCCATAAACTTGATGAGTTCTGAAGGCTAGATCCCCAGCTGGTGGCAGTTTTGGAATTGGAACCTTGAAAGTGTTTTTGGGGGGGGGGTTATGGGGCTTCTAGACAGCTTCCCCTTGCCAGTGTTGGGCACACCTTCCTGCTGCTGTTTGCAGTGCTGTGACGGAGGTGATGTCCACCCCCTGCTCATGCCATCATTTTCCCTGTCATCATGGAGTCTCCCTTGAGTCTGTAAGCCAAAATAAACCCATTCCTCCACAAGCTGCTTTTTGTCAGGTTCTTTGTCACAGCAATGAGAAACCTGACTGCAACAGTTTTGGTACCAAAGAGTGGGATCAGTCATTGTTGCTGGAACCCTGATTTTTTGGCTTTGGCCTTTTGGAATGAATTTGCAAGAGGCATGTGAATGGATTTGTAATCTCGGCCTAAGAGACACCTTGCAGGGCTGTAAATACAGATTGATGGACTATTCTGGTCAGAGTTGGAAAGACCTGAATGCAGTAAGGACTATGGACTGCGTGAGAAAGAACTTTGTCAGGACTGGTCTGGAGGCAGTTTGTGTGAGAGGCTTGCTGCGTTCTGCCTGCCTGTATCCTGAGAACTTGTGCAGGGTTGCTATGCATAGAAATAGACTGGTGTGAGCAGATAGAGGTGGAACAGAAAGGAATGAAGTCTTTGGGCCGAAGCTGCTGGATGTTCAGCTGCAGTTGTTTGAGAGATGATAACCACTGAGACCGGGACAGGTGATCTGCATTGGGACAGCAGGAAGAATGTGGACACTTTTGAAGTAAGGGACTTGAATGTTGAAGTTTTCCTGTTCTTCAGAGTTGGCTTTGCTCCCCCCTGGATTAACAAATTGGTAGCCCACCTGGCACTATGAAGTATAACAAATGCAGGAAGAGAGGGTCATTGAACTTGCAACATGGTTTTGTTTTTTGGAAATGGCCATGGGCAGTGTAAAGCAGGCTTGTTGGATTACCTGGATAGAAGCCCAATAGAACCATGAGGATGAACTCTGGGTTGCAGTGGAGACCCAGTGAAATGCCAGGACTATGGGATGGCTGCCAAGGAGAGCTGTCAGTACCCGATGAAGTTTTTCTGGATTGTGAGTAGCCGAGCTGGAGGGGCAGAATTGGAAACCCAGAGACCAGGCACTAGTTATTATTGGACTTGGAGTTAGAGTTTGATGGTTGCCCTGTTAGTTTTAAATCTTATATTGGATCAATTTGCCCTTGATATGCCCAATGCCATCTTTTATAGTGTGAATGTTCTGTGCCATTAAGCTTTTTTTTTTATATTATGGCTCAGTTGAAAAACTGTGGATTATGGGAATGTTTGAATATCATCGTGACTGATTTTTAAAAAGTGGAGATTTTCATAGTTGAGCTGAATGTATTGCATTTTACATCATGTATGCTTATTTTATGGGGGCTATGAGTGGATTGTAGTGGTTTGATTCAGGTGTTTCCCTATAAATTCAATGTGTTCTGAATGCTTGATCCCCAGCTGATGGCAATTTTGGAATTGGAACTTTGTTGGAGCTGTGTTGTTGGGGGCGGGCTTATGGGGGTTATAAGCCAGCTTCCCCTTGCCAGTGTTTGGCACACCTTCCTGCTGCTGTTTGTAGTGCTGTGGCGGAGGTGATGTCCACCCCTCTGTTCATGTCATAGTCTTCCCTGCCATCATGGAGCCTCCCCTCGAGTCTGTAAGCCAAATAAACCCATTCCTTCTATCAGCTTGCTTTTGGTTGAGTTCTTTGTGACAACAATGAGAAGGTTGATACAACACCCACGTGCAGGGATTTAGTTCACAAGAACTGCACCCATGCCAGGAGGGCTGGCAGGAAATGGCGCTCTCTTTGCAGTGGCTTCCCCCACACTCCCCTGGCTTTCCACACAAATCATCTTCAGGGAGGCTTTTAAATATCACACCACAGTTCAGAACCTCCAGGGGGACTCCAGCGCATTTCAAATATGATGCTGGTGGTTTACCCAGGCTTCCCGGCTCTGCACTACAGGCCACCAAGGAGGCTCTGGGCTCATGGATCCTTCTTAATCCCCAGACACACACCTGTATCTCTCCCTTCCCCACCACACAGTTCCCACCTCAGGGCCTTGGCACCTGCTGCTCCCCAGCTGTGTGCCCTTCTGTGATCGTTCTTGCTGTTCCCTGCCCCAGCTCTCTCCCAGAGCCTTCCCTAACGCTAGGTCCCAAATGGCTTCTCTCACCATGGCCATGGCCGTCCTTCCCCAAGTGTCAGAGGTTCCAAAGGACACCTTGCCTAGGCTCTCATGGAACATGCCTTTTCCTCACGTCCCATAAATTGTCACCAACACATGGGACACCCCCAGGAGTTCCTGGATGGATTTCTGGGAGATTAGAGTGAGGTATGGTCTTCTTACTGTACCAGCCATAGAAGATACCACCACCAGGGGTATGAGATGCCTGCTTGGTGTCCAGGACAGGTGTCCCTGGACTCAGTGCTGATTGGTGGATTCTGGCAGGTTTGCTGGACTCTGGAAACTCATGGGTGGGACAGGTGAGACCTCCTTGTTCCAAATCCCGGAAGACTTGGAGCTGAATACCTCTTTCTTCTTCATATTGTGGAAGAAATTCATGGTGCTCCTATCCTGCTCGAAGCCTTTCTATAGCTCCCTATGGCCTTGTCACAGACACCAGCATCCTTCCTCACTGCCTGGAGCCAGGCGCTGGGTTCTGTCTCTCTTGTCACAGCTCCATCAGCTCCAATCCTATATTCTGATCACTGAATGGCAGGATGAATACCTGCGCCCATGCTCACCTGTGTCCTCTCCCTCTGGCTCCCCAGGGTCTCTTCTGCCCTCTGCAGACCCTGTGACTCCTCCGAAGCCCTCTGATCCGGGGTTGACGGTCATCTTGTTGCTATTGCCAATGGCCGTATCCTCCACAAAACACTTATGGATGTGGACTCTCTGGGAGGCACTCCCCTCAGGGTGGTGACCTGGCTGGGGCATTCGCACTTCAAATGAAGCCCCTGAGCTGGCAGTGGTGGCTGAGACTTCCGGGGCGTTGGAGAGAAGGCCTGAGAGGGTTGCACAGAGGAACAGTGACTAGTGGCAAGTGACCCGGATGCCCACACTCCCAGCCTGCTGTCAAGTTCTTGTGTCTGACTTCAACAGAGGCTCCATGGCCAGTGCATAACCTTTGCACATGCCCTGGCTGGCCTGGATGGCCCCCTCTGCCTCGGAACAGATCCCATCTGAGTGGCTCCCTCTGGGCCTCTTGACAGTGCAGGATGGACTCCTGCCTCAGGGGCTTCCTTTACCCCAGCCCATCCCAGCCAAAGCCTGGCAATGGCCCCATCAGGTCCCCATCCCTTCCCCACACCAGCTCCACCCATGCTCTTCACCCAAACTTCTGGAAACTTCCACTGGCAACTTCACCTCCTCCTACTCCCAGAAACTGCCCCGGAAGGTAACCCACGGTTTACTCTGCCGCTTACTGGCCTCACTGGTCACTTGCTCTCTGGAGACACTTCTCTCAGGCCCTGGTTGTCTTCCTCAGGCCTCAGCTGTGTTTCTCCCCAGCCCACCTCTGGACTCCCAGGCCTGGGAGGATTTGAGGAGGCCCAGGTAAGCTGTAGCCTCCCTTTCCACCCTCTCTGCCACATTCCAGCCTCTCCTGATTCTTCCCACCTCTGCTTCTACGGGAGGACATGCCCACTTTACAGATGAGGACCAGGGAACCCCCTCTAGCATCTCCACCTGAGCTGCTTACTGTACAGCCTCCTGGTGGAAGGAAGGGACTTTCCCATCATGCCTCTCTTTCCTCAAAGACACTGTCTTCAGTTTTCAGGAGATGACAGTAATGGAGCAATGGAGGCAGATCTGGCCATGGGACCCCCGTTACCTGGGGGGCTGTTGGGGAAGCTGCTGGAAGGCTCTTCCTCCGGGGCTGTGAGGATACTCATCTCATTGCTGTGGCCCATCTGCACACGTCGAACCATCGACTGCTCCATGTGGATGTCCTGTGGGCCCCAGGCACCAGCCAGGATGCCCTGAGGAGCGGGGCCAGCAAATGCAGTTGGAGGAAGATGGGGGAACCTGGGACCTGGGAAGTGACAGAGCAGCAGGGTGTTGACCCCAGGCTGCTCAGGCCTGGGGACCAGTAGGCCGGGTCATCTAGAACCAGGGATCCCTGGTTTTCTCAACTGTGTTTAGGGTTCTATTAGCGCACCTGTAGGCCAGACCAGGGAGTGCATGCCAACTGGGGAAGACTGCTCGGTCTCTGGTGGGAAAGCCTCCTGCGGTGACTGTGTCCTTGACACCTCTCCACCATGGTTTTATTTCCTTGGCATTTGTTATTTTTTTTTTATTTAAAAAATTTAAAAACGTTTTATTGAGTGTGTGTGTGTGTGTGTGTGTGTGTGTGTGTGTGTGTGTGGTACGCACGTGTATATGCCCTGTGGTCCCCCATAGACTTGCCTGCAGTGGGGTCATTCCCTTGTAGAGCCAGAGTGGAATGCTGGGTGAACTACTCCATTCCTCTCCCAACCGCTTGTGTTTTGGAGCCTGAAGTCCCTTTTACTGATTCCAAAGTTTCTGGGATCTCTGCTCCACTGCAGGACTGGGTGACAGGTGCCCAGCTGTTTTATGTGGGCTCTGGATATTTGAACTCAGTTATATCCAGAGGGTCTCAGGCCCCCTCAGGTCTTCATGCCTGTGCAAGAAGGGCACCTAACCTCTGAGCCATTTCTCCAGTCCTAGAACTTGTTCCGATAAAGATTTCGATGGTTTTCAACTTAGAGAAATGTTTTTAAAAAATCCATTTTCAAATACATTTGAGTCTGAAAACACAGCCAACTCTTTAGAAACAGTGCTATGGTCTAAGTGTGAAGTGCCCCCCACCAGCTCCCGTGTCTGGATACTTGTCCCCAGCTGGTGCTGGTGTTTGGAGGTGGCTTACTGGAGGGTGGCCTCTGGGCTTTATAGCTTAGTCCCACTTCCTGTTCTCTCTCTGATTCCTGACTCTGGCTTCGATGTGGCTAGCTGGTGTCTCACTCCTGTTACCAAACCTTCCCTCTGTAATGGACTGCACACCTCAAAATCACAGGGCAGATAAACCTTCTCTCTTCTTAAGCTGCTTCCTGTCAGGTGTTTGGTTCCTGCAATGAGTCAGTAATCAGGCCTGGGGGTGGTCAGGACCAGGGAGCTGACATTGGAGGATCAAAGTTCGAGAGGCAATAATCTGAGTTCTAGAACATTCTACAGTTGGAGAAACTGAGGCCTGAAGTAAAACAAGTTTATCCCAAAGTTAGAAGGAGGTCTGATTTGGGGGTTGGTGGTCTCATGCATGGGTGATGGGGCAGGACTAAGAGGTGGTCCTGGTACCCGCTTGCCACATTGCCTGACACAGAGGAAAGGCTCCCTCAAGTTTTATTTTTTTCTTCTCCCCTCCCCTCCCCTCCTCTCTCCTCTCCTCTCCTTCCCTCTTCTCTTCTCTCCTCCCCTCCCCTTCCCTCTCCTTGTCTTGCCTCTCTTCTCCTCTCCTCCCCTTTCCTTTCCTCTCTCTTCCCTTCTCTCCCCTCTTCCCCTCCCCTCTCCCCTCCTTCCCTCTCCTCTCCTTTTCATTCCATCCTCCACATTCTGTTCAAGGAGAGTGACTTGAATTACTTCTCACAGAAATCTTGGGTCTCATTTTAAAAGGAGCGAAAGTACTGAGTGAATGAGGTCTGATCTAGGCACCTCATTCTCAAGAGGGCCACACCTAGGGCAGAAGAGATTAGAAGGCTGTCCTTCTTGAGGACTGAGCCCCAGCCAGACCCTACCCCACTCAGGCACAGCAGGTATCCCCCCTAGATCTGTCCTCACCAGGCTCTCCAGAAGTTGTCTGTCTCAATATAACATTTCCATGCCCAACCTGGGTGTTTTCAGAATTCGCGATGGAGATGTGGCTGTTGGCTCCACTCTGGAAAATCATGATGTTTGGATCTCATCTGTGGACTCATATGTTCTCCCAGAATGCTCTGCAAGATAATTGTCCACTGGATCCCTGTGGATCCCTCTAGGGGCCAGAGGCTGTGGGGTCAACAGCTCTCACCACTGATCCCCAGTCCTCTCTCCCTTCCCCAATGTCGGGAGACGGCAGGCATGCTGCTCACATTTTGTTTAGCTCGCTGGATTCATGTAAGGGAGGGTGTGTGACCGTGCTTAAAATCTACCATCCCACACCGTCGCCCTTCCTCAGCAGCTGGGATTCCTGTGGCTTTCCCCCTTAAGCAGGGGAGGCAGACAGGCCCACACAAGCTGAACCCTGTGCTCATCTTGTGCTCAGCCCTGCCTTGGTGGGCCCTTGCTCTTTTACCTCTGTGGGCTTCCCACCATTAAAGTAGCCGAGTATGGTGGGGCATCCCTATAATCCCATCATGGGAGCTGGAGGCATGAACATCGGGAAGTCAAGGTCAGTCTGGGCTGTATGGTGAGCGGAAGAGGGGGCGGAAAGATTATGAGAGCTGTGGTGGGGGAGACTGTCCAGAGGCATGGCACCCCTCAGTAACAACACAGTTGGGCCAGGAAGACTAGGCTGAGTACTAGGATACCCAGGATCCCTTGCCACAAGGACTAATACAGACAGCCCACGGAGGAGGATATCCAACTGATCAGGGATGGGGAGGGGGGAATTGGGGAATTCGGGATAACAATGCATTGTTTGCCCACTAAATAATGTAACTCATTATGGGCAATAAATATATATTTAAAAATAAATAAATAAATAAATAAAAGACCCTTGACCTTCCTTACCTGGCTTGTAGATCATCCACTTCTCCCCGTTGAAGCTCAGGTAGTGCTGATTCCTCAGGAAGTACAGGTCACGGTTCACATCTGCCGCCGTCCTCATTCCCAAAGCCTTTGCGATGTGCAGAGCCCTTCGGGGGCCATTGGCTTCTAGGAATTGGCAGATCTTCTTGTCTGGAAGGCAGGAGGTGAGGGGCTTAGGGGATCCCTGGAGATGAATCTGTCCCTGAACACCTCTGTAGCCCCTGGGCCAGTTTCCTGTCTGTCGTATGCACATAGTCACCCTAGCTAGGTACAGTGGTGTGCACCATGCAGGGGTCCACTGGGGACAGGGCCTAGCCTGTGTGGGGGAACACATCAACTCTGGAGCAGAAAAGCCATTTCCCAGCGATTTCGATCCTTCAACTGTAGTGGGACATGACCCTGAACACTTGTCACCCTCGTGCCCCCATGGACAGTTTTAGTCATGGGAACGAGGCTAATGGAAATGGGGAGACTTACGCAATGCACTGAGCGGCAGGCCAGAACTCTCCGGAGCTGTGCCTGGATCTTGCAGGGGCCTCAGGGCTGAGGGAAGAAAGATGGGACAGGGTGGGGACAGAAGACATACCCCTCCCACCTCTACTGGGCACAGGTTGGGGGCAATTCCCTAGAAGGACTGGGAACAGTTGGACCAGGATCCCAGGGCTGAATGACTTCTCTTGGGATCCCACCTTGTCTTTGCAGACGTGCTCTTTCCATAAATGGGCTCCCTGGGCCTCACTTCCTGTTCAGTTTCCCTCCTCAAGGGTTGAGCAGAGGAGACCCAGGTGCAGGCTTAGTTCTCACAAAGCACCAGTCTTTCTGTCTGAGGGGCTGCAAAAGCAGCAGGTTCTCTGGCATCACCTGGGTCCCCTCTGCACAGCTGTTACTATCACTATTGGGATTGTTATTGTCAGCACTGCCTGTACGCCTACTATGTGTCCTGTGCAGATGACCTTCTCAGCTACCCTACAAAGGAGCTCCAATGTCTAGAAATCAAGGTAGAGAGAGGGGACAGGGTAGTTCCTTGGTGGCAGAGTCTGGATTTAAACCCAGGCAAGAATCTAGGCTTGCTCACTGACAAGATGTCTCCTCCAGGGCCTGTTCCATCCCCAGACAGCAGGTTACCTTGGCTGGGCTGGGTGACAGGGTCCACCCGAACCACGTCTCTGGGAGCACTCCCGCCCAAGCGCCATGTCGCGGGGCCTTCCAGAGAGACCTTGGCCTCCTTCTTCAGGCGGTAGAGGACTTGGTTGATCTGTTTCTTGGGCACAAGGCATTCCTTCACCAGCTGGGCAATCTTCACGGGGACACCTGCTTGGCTCAGCACCTGCAGGATCTTTTGCTCCAGGTCATCTGGGGGAGGGGCAGAGAGAAGCACTGAGCTGGGTCCCCAAGATCTGAAGGCAAGGGAAGGCTCCCCCTGAGAGCAGCCCAGAGTAGAGGAGGAGGCCCAAGCCCCGGGCAGAGCAGTGGGGACAGTGTGGCCACAGCCCCTCTGTTCAGAGATGGGGTGGGCAGTCAGTGTCCATCTCAGCCCAGTGTTGGCCAGTTGACTGGTTTTATCTGGTTGATGAGGTGCACACACCTTCCTGTATCTTCCCCAGTGTGGGGTCTCCAAGGCAGGTGGAGCACTCAACTGCTGGGATGCTGGGAAGATGGAAAAAGAGGGAGGGAGAGGCTGGGGCCAAGTCTGCCCCTCCCAGCCTGCCTAGGGAATCCCCTCTCTTCCCAGCTCAGCATGCGTGCTGACCCTGACCTCCGACCAGGCCCAGAGCCCAACAGATAGGTCCCTCCTGCTGGCCAATCCTAGAGCCTGAGAAATGTGATTCCGATTTCTCTCCAACCTCCCACTTCCTCTCTTCTCCACCCACCCCCAGTCCTATCACCATCTCCCAGGTCACCTCATGAGTCCAGAAGGGTTCCCTTTGGTCCCCCTCCAACCAGCAGCCAGACAGGGCTCTGCCGGCCACACAGTCCCTGTTGTTTCTGCCTCCAGGGGCGCCGTTAGCCGCCATGGAGGGAAAATGGTGAAATGGTGGGAAGCTGAGTGAAGGCTGGTCTCAGGGCGGTTCCACAGAGCTGGGGGCTGACGCAGGGGGGGTCCAGCGAGACACAGATGCGAGCAGATGTGTATAGTGTATCCACGTGGTTCCTTATTCAATTGGGGGAGCTTACATTTATAGGAAAAAGGGGGACAGGGGGATGGGGAATAGGGAAGAGAAAAGGGGATTGGTTGGTCGGGGTGGTGAGTTAGCGGCCTGCACTGGGATAGGTGAGTATGGACAACCTGAGAATACCTCATTTGGGGGCCTGAGTGGCGGGAAATACGTGATTCTAGCCATGGTCCGTGGGGATGGGTACAAGGAAGTTTGTCTGATACCCATTGCCAGTCATGCTGAGATGGGAATGCTGGTTCCTGTGGCCCATGGAAGTCAGGGTTGATGGAGCCTGGAAACACCTACCAAATTATCGGGGTTTCACCTACTCAGACATCCTTAACCCTTTGTTTTCCATGCCCTCACTAGCAGTGCCAACAAGTCCCCTCTGTTGAAAAAATATGAGGCAGAAGCTAGAACAGACTGAGTTTAGACAAGGTTGCCTTGATTTTTCCAAGGAGCAGAGAGTGGAGAGTGGACTGAAGTCAATGACCTTGTGGGTAGCGCCTATGAGCCTATTTAAGGACCTTTGGGGTAACATGGGCTTCACAGTTAAAGTTTCTCCTAGATAAGAGATTCCCTAAGTGACAGCCTATCCAGAGGCATATAACTGTGGATTGGGCTGGGGTGTTAAATTCTTTTCAAAAGAGGCTTAACAGAGTTAGGATTCTTCAGATATGTAAAATATTCTCCCAGGTGCTCAGGTGCCATTTCCCTGCTCAGAGCTGCATCTTCCTTTCACCCTCTATACCCTCCAAGTCACCGCCCCTTCCAGCCCCATATTCCTGAGGGCTCCTGCTATTGCCCTGGGGCACCTCTGGTGCCTGATCACCACTGGGCACCCAGTGGGTGCTCAGGAAATGATGGCTGAGTGGTGGGGATAAGAGAGAGGGATGACCCTAGGGCAGGTGGGTGTGCCTGGATCCTGGTGAGAGTGTCCTGAGCCCTTAGGACCCTAGGAGAGATTGAATGGTCCCTGCTCCCCTCATGAAGCTCCCCAAAGTCAGAGCCATCTTCTCAACCTAGATACAAGTGCTTCAGACCTGGGTCCTTTCCAGACAGAGGCCTCCTTTTCCTTCTGGGTGTTTCTTCGGTCAACCACTCCTGCTCTGGGTGACTGCATTTGTGGGGAGGACACTACTAAGGCTGTGAACGCAGAGCTGGGACCTTGGGATGGGGATAGCCCTCTCTTGCCTGGAAGGTGTGGGGATGCCCACCTCCACTGACAACTGTGCTGTCTTCTCATTGGTAGCCTAGGCTGGCCTGGAAACCCCACAATCCTGCTTCAGCCTCAGAGGGCTGGGGTTCCGGGGTGAGTCACTCCATCCAGCTTGGCTTTGCGGTGCCTTGTGAAGAGTTCTCACTCATAGAGTCTGTCCTGGGGGGGGGCTCACCCCTCTTCTTCCTCCACTGGCCGCAAAGAACAGAGCTGTAGATGGAGGGGGCGGCAATGGGGGGGGGTCTGCAGGCAGCAGCTTCAGGAATGGAGGGAGCAGGGGTGTGGAGGTGGCCCTCAGCTGAAGTCACCTACCAGGAAGAAGAGGAACCTGCCACCCAGCCATGCCCCTTAGACAGAGCTCATTTTCTTCCATTATTCTCCCACAGCCCAGGCTCCACCAGCTGTCAGCTGGGTGAATGTGCCTCAGTTTCCCCACCTGTAAAATGCCATCCCAGCAGTGACTGCTAGGATTGTGTGAGGACTGAAAGAAGAAATGATAAATACAAAACAAAAGTAACAAAGCAAAACCCTCCCCTAGGCCCCAGGCCCCAGGCCCCAGGTCTCAGCCCCGCTCCTGGCTCCTGGACAGAGCAGTTGCTCAGGGAGGGATGGCCTGGAGAGAAAGCTGAAAAGGAGGAAGGCGCATGCGCATCAGACCAAAGCCACAGTGAACTTTGCACAATAACTGCTCAGAACCGTGACACCAAAGGCCAGTCACCAGCCTCAGTGAGACAACTGTGGCCCTTGCCAAGGAACTGTGAAGAATTCAGGGACCTGGAGTGTACAAGCCCTGAAGGAAGATGGCTGCTCAGCTCCCAAAAGTGATGTCGATCAGGGTATTCATTTCTGTTCTATCAGCCATGGAAAGAGCTGGAAAGAGACCCAACTCCACTCCCCACCCCCTCCCCCGGGAACAGCAGCTCACCTCCTGTATTCGGCTCAATGTGGGCTTCAGCCATGCTCCCAGCAGCTACAGGACAGGAAGGCCACAGGCCTGAAGGTAGCAGGTTCTTGCACTATGGCCTCAGGAGGGTGGCTGAGCCAAGCTACGTGTCCTCAAAGGACCAAGCTTCAAGTTTGGACCCAACAGGTGCCAACTGTTTACACCCCAGAAACAAATATCCAGTTCTGGAAAAAGAAAACAAAACTTTGGTGTGGCTTTTTCCAGAAACAGAATTGAAAGTAAAATTGATGATCTGGAGGCTGGCTGTCCCTGCTTCCTTGTCGGCCGCCCCACCCTCCCCAGTGACACTGACCGACTGGGAGGAGCTCCATGTGGCCTGACCAGAACAGTAGGTAAAGTTGCCTCTGGGGCAGACTGTGTGCCCGGCAAATGGTGACCAAGGAAAGCACCTACTATGTGCCCTTCCATCAGCCTACAGGGCAGGGATTCATACAGTTCTCTTTTCTCAGAGGGGAAACTGAGGCTCAGGGCAAGAAGGTCTGATATGTAATATCCAGATGCATGGGTGACTCCCCCGCAGCCCTCATGGAGTTTCCAGCCTTGTTTTAGAACCTGATTTGTAATTTCAGAGCCATAGATGATAAAACCACCTTCCCACCTCTTTTGCAAAGATGCCCTGAGGGGTAACAGCCTGCTGTGTCTTTAGGAATGGGAGTCTGAAGAGAGGAAGTGTGTGTTCAAAGTCAGCTCCATTTTGGGGGTGTAATATCGTGTGTGTGCATGTGTGTGCAGGTGCACAGGCCCTGTGCACATGGGTGAGATGTGCCAGAAAGACAGCAGGTGTCCTCTGTTGCTAACCTACCTTAGTTGCCTGAGGCAGAGTCTCTTTTTGAACCTGCAGCTCACTGGTTTTTCAATTAAGACTGGCTGGCCAGCAATACCCAGCAATCTTCCTGTCTCCATCCTCCCCTCAGTGTGCTGGGGTTACAGGTAGTGAGGTCATGCCAGGCTTTTTATGTGGGTAACTGGGGATTGAACTCAGGACCTCATGCTTGCATAGTAAACACTCTTACCCACTGAGCCATCTCCCCAGCTCTGGGCTCCACTGTTTACTGGCTGTGTCCTTGGGGAGGTTAGTCTCTCTGAGCCTCTGTTTTCTAGTCTGTAAAATGGAGCTTCTGAAAGTGCCTACTTTTGTGCGTGGTGATGATGACTAAGGTGTTGACCTGAGCACCCCTCTCTCCCCCAGCTGGAGGGGAGGGTGTGCCACCTATAGTCATCTCTTTTCTGGGAAAAGGGATCCTGGTTTTCATCAATTCCCAGAGACTTGTTGTTATAGTCAGTTTCTCATTGCTGGGCTGAACATCCAAAGCAGACACAGTTTTGGGAAGGAAGGGATTTATTTCAAACTTACAGATCCAGGAAGAAGTCCCATCAATGGAAGGAAAAGCTGCTTCCATACATCCAAGCAGGGATAAATATAGCAGTAAGCAAAACACCAGCACCAGCACCCCAAAAAGCTGCAAGCACAAACCAGTAGCACCAGCACACCCCAAAAAGCTGTAATCACAAACCACCAGCAAGCGTGATTCCCCCCCCATCAGACTTCATTTAGATCCACCTCCAATGATACTTTAGGGCTGGACTCTAGGATGCACACCTACACCCTCCAGCCAAGTGGGTGGAGGTTGTTGAACCCACAAACGCAAAGAAAAGACCACAGACTCAAATTTAGGCCAATTTAAAGCAAGCTGTATTTGTGCACACAGGAGCTGGCCAGAGGCTGTCTCACCTAAATGCAGGGCTCAGGAGACTAGCAGCAAACAAAGGAAAAAGTGGGGTTTTTATCTCTAAAACGTGGAGCATTTCCAATAAGGAATGTATCAAACAGGAGTGCAATTAAGCAGGACTTACAGAGGTGAAATAGTGCAGTTAGCTGTAAATTTTATGTGAGTCAAAATGTCTAGATAACTTCTTCAAAGCACAAGCAACTTCTAAGATATGCTTAGTCTGTGCAGCTGTGTTTGTCCTATCTGTTTTTCAGGAAGACACTCTACCCTAGTATAAACTATTTTTTCTGTCTTATCTTTAAGGACTTTTTTTCTGTTAGACTTTCTGATATTCTTCAGTTGTTAAGTGGAGAGATTAGATTCTTGGGAGGGGTAGAGCACGTTCAGAGAAATTCCAGGCCAGTTTAAGGTATGGTCAAATCAAGCAGAACTTTGTTGCAAAATAATTTCTCATTCCAGGATGGCATTTCTCTGGCTCTTCAAGGTCCAAGTTATAAATTTAACACTTGAGTCTATAGGGGACGTACATTCAAAGTCAAGCCACCACACCAGTGATCCATTCCTAAACATTCTAGATTTTTCTCTTCCAGGTTACAGAAGGGGAGACCAAGGCTTGCTGAGAACCGCCTTGTGCCAAGAACTCAGATTTGAGGTCCTGGACCTGGGACCCAGTTTGTAGAAGGTAGAGGACAGGAAGTGGGGACCAGAAGTGCCAATGTCCAGCTCTCTTGGGACCCCTGTGCCCCGGTATTTGTGCCCAGAAAGGAGCAATAAATAGCACCCCTCCCCGTGGTGGGGTGTGCCTGGAAGCTATCTGCAGAGTGAGCCACGGGTATCTTGCCTCAGCTGCACATTAGAGAGGTGAAAAGTCCCTTAAGCTAACTCGGGATGGAGCCCCAAGAAACATTTTCTGCTTTCTGTGGGAGAACTAGTGTGCGCAGAAACTGTCGAGGAACACAGCCACCCCCACTGCGCATCACCATCCGAAATAAACAATGTCACCATTTGAACTTGAACAACGTGACTTTTTGAGTTCAGACTCTCCAGGATGCCCTCCACAGATTGGGACTGGCCACCAGGTGGCACCCACGCACCGACCCGGCTCCCACCCACCAGGGGGTCTCCATCCTTGGAACTTAAAGGCAGGGTCTCCAGGATGCATCCACTCTTCCAGAATCTTTCTTCACCCCACTTTATTCCTCCACCCTCCTGGAAAACTATCAGCCATTCTTTCTTTTCCCAGGTGTCTTTGAAGCTGTCAGATGGGGCCTGGCTCTCTGGCCAACTCTCCTGGTCAGTTCCCAGTCCTTAGCCTCCTGGTCCTCAGTCACACCAGGCCTTGGCACCCCAGCTTTGCCCCTGGTTGCTGTTGGCATGCCGAGGCCTTTTGGTGGGCTGCAGGTCAGACTTGGAGGGGACTTAAGCCTTACCTAGCCTCAGATCTTTTAGGTAGCAAACAGATATGAATGTGACAGTTAATATTGTCAACTTGGCAGGATCTACACCTAGGAGACACACCTCTGGTCACGAATGTGAGGGAGCTTCTAGATTAGGTTGAGGTGGGGAGAGTTACCCTGACTGTGGGTGACCCTATTCCATGGGCTGGGGTCTCAGACTGCACAAACAGAGCAAGTGAGCTGACTACCAGCATCATCGATCTGCTTCCTGACGATGCAATGCAATGCACGTGACCAGCTGCCTCCTCCCCCGGCCTCCATGATGGCTGGCACCCTCCCCCTGAGAGCTGAAAGCAACCCTTCCTCCTAAAGCTGCTTTTGTCTTAGTAATCAGTACAGAGGGCAAGAAAAGGCATCTCTCCTAGCTTAATGTGTGCTCACAAAGTTTGCATAAGTAAAATATGAATGAAAGAAGGCACAGGCCCTACGCAAAAGCAAAGAAACACATAAAAATGAGCAGAAGAGGGAGCTGGAGAGATGGTTCAGTGGTAAGGCACATGCCTGCAAAGCCTAACGACCCGGGTTCGATTCCCCAGTGCTCACAGTGGTTCGTGCGTCTGGAGTTCATTTGTAGTGGCTAGAAGCCTGGGTGCACCCATCTTCCCTCTCTCTTTGGAAATAAATGAATAAAGAAAGTATTTTTTTAAAATGAGCAGAAGAGAAAAAAAATAAGAAAGGCTTTCCTTTCCTGGCGTTCTGTGGTGTGAAGGAGCTTGAAGTCAGGCGTCTATTGTAGGTTTCTCACCTCATTCAGTGGGGTTCTCACTTTTAATTTTTAAATTCTGAGACAGGGTCTCACCATGTAGCCCTTGGATTCTATCCCCCACCCCCATCTCCACCTCCTAAATCCTGGGACTGTATCAAACGTCCGGTGGGATTCTTACTTTTGAAGGTTTGGATTCTCCTGTGTTCTTCCTCCTACGAAATTTCTGGGCTGGGAAGATGACTCAATGGTTAAAGGCTCTTGCTTGCAAAGCCTGTCAGCCTGGGTTTGATTCCCTAACACTCACACAAAGCTTGACACAAAGTGACACAAACATCTGGTGTCCCTTAGCAGTGCCAAAAGGCAAGAGACCCTAGCTTGCCCATTTGCATGTGTGTACACAAACACACACACTCAAATAAATGCATAAAACTGTAACAATTATAATAAAAGAAGAAACTTCTAAGCAAGTTGGCCCACAGGGATTACCTCCAACCTCAGCAGTTCAGCTGTTCCTTCATTGTCTGTGACTGAAGGATGACAGTCCAGATCTGGTGTGTTCACCAGGCATCTTGTATCTGCCATCCGTGGCCTCTCTTCCTGGATCTGCCTTAAGTTCTAGGCTGGAGGCGAGAGTTCAGGTCATCACGTCCGCCTTTCATCCCACAGGAAGGAGTAAGGGAGGGCATCTAACTTCTTTTTAAGAATACATCTTGGGCTGGAGAGATGGCTCAGCAGTTAAGGCACTTGCCTCCAGTGCCTAAGGCCCCAGGTTCAATTCTCCAGGACCCACATAAGCCAGACCCACAAGGTGGTGACCCTGGTGCGTGCGCTCTCTCTCTCTCTCTCTCTCTCTCTCTCTCTCTCTCTCTGCTTGAAAATTAATAAATAAAATATTTTTTTAAAGGAGGTGGAAAAGCTGGTGCTCCTATCACAGAGGGCCTGGCTAATGTCGGGGTTCTGTTACTCAAAACAGGGCACAGCAGATACTGGCAGAGACCTCGCTATCCCTGATGGTGATGGTTGGTATTGATTGTCAGCTTGACTGGATCTAGAATGATCTGTGAGAGGATCTTGATTAGGTTACCTGAGCTGGAAGAGCCACCTTCACTGTGGCCCCGTTCATTCCATGGGCCAGAGTCTTGGGTTGAATTAAAAGGAGAGTGTGGTCTAAGCACCATTCAGGGCTCCGGCTTCCTTCTTGTGGATTCCATGTCGCCAGCTGCCTCAAGCTCCTGCAGCCCCGCCTTCCCTGCCACGATGGACTGGAACCTGGAACTGGAGCTGAAATAAACCCTCCTTAAATTGTTTCTGGTCAAGTATTTTGTCCCAGCAATGAGACATTTTGAGACTCTCCTCCAGGGAGGCGGCAAGGACGTGACTGCAGTTTCTGCTCTTGGCTTCATCCACCCTCATCTGTTTCTCTAGCAGGTGCTGTGCTGACCCCACCAAGGTCTGCTGAGCCCACCAAGACCTGCTGACCCCACCAAGGCCTGCTGAGCCCACCAAGGCAAAGATGAAAGGCAGCGGTGTACCCTCCAGGCCAGTGGGGAAAGGAGGGAGATAGGGGTCTCGGACTAGGAAGGGCAGAAAGGCCCAGAGACCCAACATGGAGCCACCATCTGGATCTCTTTGCCTTGGAAAGCACACCCTTGCATGGCTCGTGTTTTTCTGGAAACTATTAGAATTCTCCACCCAAAGCAGGAGATAATTACATGTTACTGATCTCAAATCTTCAAGGTTTGCTCTCTCTCTCTCTTTTTAAAAAAGAGATATTTTTACTGCACATCGTGTTGGCAAACCAGTCTCCTTTCTCCTGGTACCAGGATTTCATTTTCAGAGCCCTCTGGGAAGTTCCTGGGGAGGGGTGGAAACCTGTGATCCTGGGCAGTGAGCTGCCTTTGGTCAGAGAACCAGAGGTGCCTGGCCATAGTGTGGGGATCAGCAGGGGCTCTCTGGTCCCTGGGGAGAGTGAGGCACAAGGCCTCACATGGCTAGTGTGTCCCCCAGACTCCCGGAGGAGTGGGCTCTGCTTCTGGTCTCTGCTCTGAAGAGCAGAACTGTTGGTGGGCCTCCGTGCTCCCCTATGCCCACTAGAGTCTGACACCCTGGGCATCTCCACTCGTTAGTCCTATGCCTCAGTTTCCCTCTGAAAGTGGGATCCCATAGCGCTTACCCCATAGGATGTAGCAGAGCTTGGAGGGACTGTGCGTCCAGAGTCCCTACAGAGAGTAGGTGCACGTTCCCAGCTGATCCTCTCTGCGGAACACAGCCATCCTTCCTGTCTATCAGCAAATATGCAGACACCTTTGTATCAGGAGGACATGGAACCAGTTGGGGACCGGCAGGGGACTGCTAGAGTCTGGAGGCATCCAAATCCCCCTCCCCAAGACAAAGAAGCCCTTCCCCCAGGCCTTCTTCTCAGAGAGTTAGGAGTTGGCCCTGGATGGTGGCAAGAGACCCACAGGAAGGGGCCGAAGGGACAGGGCAGCCACTACTGAGTGACTGGTGTCCAGAGGAAGGTTTCCTGCTTCCTCTCTGTTCCCCAATCTCCCTTAGAAATTTCTTTGGCACCTTCCTTGCATCCCAACATCTGTGTTGGGCTCAACTCACATTTGACTTTGATTTTTTATAATTGCAAGAATTGGGTTTTTTTTTTTTTGTTATTGTTGTTTGCTTGCTTGCTTTGAGACAGGGTCTCATTCTAGTCAAACTTGTAGCAATCCTCCTGCCTCAGCCTCTTGAGTGCTGGCATTAGTCATGTATCACCTGACCAGCTAGGTTTTTTCTTTAATATTTTATTTATTTATTTGAGAGAGAGAGAGAGAGAGGCAGACAGAGAGAGGCAGAAAGAATGGGCACGACAGGGCCTCCAGCCACTGCAAATGAACTCCAGACACATGCGCCCTCTTGTGCGTCTGGCTTTACATGGGCACTGGGGAATCGAACTTGGGTCCTTCTGCATTGCAGGCAAACGCCTTAATGGCTAAACCATCTCTTCAGCCCCAGCTAGGATTTTTGAGTCTAGTTTTGCTTCTCAAATAATTTGTTCACAAGAAATTCATTTAATGACAATTGACTCTAATTTCTCCACCAAGTATTATCCTCAGGAATTCTTACCAAGTGAGAGGACTTAACTATAAATTCCCTTCAAATATAATGAAGTATCATGAAATTTTTATGATGATTAAATGGAGCGATTAATGAACCTGACACGATCTTTGGTTTTCAAGATGTTTAATTAAACATTTATTGATTCTATTTTGTGGTGTTTTCCCTCTCTCTTTCTCTCCCTCCCTCCCTTCCTCCCTCTCTCTCTCTCTCTCTCTCTCTCTCTCTCTCTCTCTCTCTCTCTCTCTCTCTCTCTCTCTCTCTCTCTCTCTCTCTCTCTCTCTCTCTCTCTCTCCATAGATTGGCAGTCAAGCACCCTCCCTCTCATTTACAACACCAGCTGGGCACCTCTGGGAGCTGTGGGAGCTCAGTCCTGCTGTTACCAGCCAGCTGCCCCAGGCCCTGCACTCCACCCACATAGAAATTGCTAGCAGCCATGGAGAAGTTTGTCCAGGGCTGGCCTGAGAGTAATTGCAGGGTGGACAGAGTTCTCAAGAGTTCAGCCAGGCTTGGCTTACAGTAATGTCTTCAGGCTGAGTAGATTGGCTGAAGTCCTGGGTGTGGGATCCCCATAAATGCCACGGGGTTCTCAGAGTGATGGTGAGATGCCCAAGGTCTCCAGGCTGCCAGGAGTACAGTAGCCATGGCCCATTGCTAGAGTAGAGGCTGTGGGCTCCTACTAGAAGCTTCCAATCGGAAGGGAAAGGTTTGCTGTGGCCTCAATGCCTCCCTGGGGCAGTTATGCACACTTAGGGCAAACATGGTAGCCTGTCTATGACAGAGTTAAACATGCTACACATCACTAATTCTCAACAGCGTGTCTCCGTGTGAACCGTGCTCCCCCGGGACCAGCTAGGCTTCTGCTGTGCCTCACTGTGGTGCAGAGGCTGGGGCCAGGCCTCAGGCACAGAAGAGGGCCTGGGGTGCTTGTCCCCCTGCCCCGAGCATCACCCTCTTGGAGGATGTTGATACCCCCACCCCCCTCTGCTGTATAGGATGTGGAGTGAAGTTTACAAACCAGAAGAAGCCCCCCCAAAGGATCCTTCTTAGCATTGTCTACCTAGCATAATGGTGGATAAACCTAGGCCTGGGCAGCAGCTGGAGAAACTAAAGTTTCTTAGAACAGTGATTACGGAGCCTGACCCCGGGCCTCACTCTGTGAACTTCCAAACTTCATGTCTAAGCTGGCATGGTGGTACATTCCTGCAATCCCAGCATTCAGGAGTCTGAGGAAGGAGGACCCTGAGTTCAGCTAGGACCTCAGGGAGAGATCTGTCTCAAAATAAAACAAATCCAAACAGCCACCGTCAATCACAATAGATACTTTTAAAAGAAAATAAAAGACCTTTTAATAAGCTGAGCATCACAGTTTCGGCCATCTGTCCTCAGAGTCCTCAGGAATGGTGGGAAGGGTCCCAGGGGGCACCCTGAAGGGAAGTGGGGGAGAGAGAAGCTGGACAGAAGGGGACCATGTGCAAACACCTAGACAGCTTACACACAGACACACTCAGGCGTGTGTACAGATAAAAGGCGCACCCATAAAACATACACAGACACTCAGTTACAGACACAAGACAGACATTCAGACACACACAGGTGCGCCTGCAAGCAGACGTATATTTATTTCTTAAATTGATTTACACATTCAAAGCTATCATTTGTTCCAAATTGTTGGATCGGAAGCTTTTATAGAATTTTGCTTTATTTTTAGAGAAAGCTCTCTCCCTTCGGAACAACTGCACGAGGTGTGAGGCAAGCACGAAGCGCCTGGCACAGCCGCCTTGTGCCCGCTTGCTGGCTCACACTTCTTTCCTGGAGGATGTTCTGTCTGGGCCTCGGCTGAGCCAGGGAGATGATTTCAACAAATAGCAGCAGGAAGCCAACAGAAAGCCAGGCGCCTCCTTCCCAACTCCTCCTAGGAGCCCTCTGCCCTCAGTCTAGGTCAGTGCCGCTGTCCATGGTGGAAAAACCCATTGGCTGAAGCCACCAGACACACCACCCCCTCCCCTTCCCCTGGAGGACATCCTCTCCCTCCACCTCCAAGGTCTGTACTGGCCAATCAGAACCATCCATTCTGGCGGCTGCAGAGATTGTCACATGACCTCAGACAGGCCAATGAGATTACACTCTGCACTTCTTCCTACTGGTCCTGAGGCCAAGGAAGCCGCAAGGAGGTGCAGCCTGGAGGGGTCCTGGGGGAGGACAGACAGACCTCTCTCTGAAACCACTGTGACAGCCCAGATCTACCTTTCTTCTTAGCTGCATGAGTCACAGTTCCTTTTTCTTGTAAAGACAGTTGTCATTGGGTCCTTGCCACTTAATTTGGAAACTGTACATAAATTTTTATCAGCCAGCAAAAGGTTGGATTAGTTGGCCTAACAGAGCAGACATCCGGAGCAGAGAGAAGGTTGAGAAGGTACAGAGGAGGCCAGAGAACCTGTCGGTCAAGTGATGGCATGCAGCCATTGTTGGGTTCTCCCTCATAGACAGACTTGGTGTTGGGATGAGGTTTCTACTAAGACGTATGCGTGAGCAGCTCATCGTAGGCTTGCTCATGAAGGTGTTATCCAACCACAGGGGATCAGTTAGATCAACAAACAACCTCCCCAGTGGAACATTCTGCAGCTATACAGAAATGGAATAAATAATTGCTTTTATTGATATGGAAAGGCGTTCACAACGTCCGAAGGAAAATGTTCATAAAGCTATAGGCTGACTCCATTTAAAATGCATATGAGGGCTGGAGAGATGGCTGAGGGTTAAAGGCACTTGCTTGCAAAGCATGCTGGCCTGGGTTCAATTGTTCAGTAACCACATGTATCTGGAGTTCCTTTGTAGTGGCAGGAGGCCCTGGTGTGCCCATATGTACTTTCTCTATGTTTCTCCTGCTTTCTTTCAAATAAATAAAAAAATATTTTAAAAAGATAGTCAGGAAGTTTATTTAAAATATAAAATGCATGTGGTTTATGAACAGTACCGAAAACATCTATCATTTGGGCAAGTACTCACTGCTACATGGGTAACTTGCCTTCTGTATTTTCTAATTTCCTCTCCCTCTCTCTCTTTCCTTGTCATGGTCTCATGTAGCCCAGGCTGGCATACAACTCACTATGGAGCCAATGATGAACTTGAACTCCTGATCCTCCTGCCTCTGTGTGCATCACACCATCTGTATTCATTTCTTTGTGTGATGAGCACGGGTGACCTGGGAGCTCGGTCAACACAAGTTTACTGTCTCACAGTATTGGAGGTTGAAGCGTGAGGTCGGGGATGGCATGGTAGGGTCTGGCCAGGGCTTTCTTTTTTTAATATATATATTTATTGACCATAATGAGTTACATTATTTAGTGAGCAAACAATGAGTTGTTATCCCCAATTCCCCAATGCTCCCCCTCCCCATCCCCAATCAGCTGGATATCCTCTTCTGTGGGTCGTCTGGATCAGTCCTTGTGGCAGGGGACCATGGATAGCCTAGTACTCAGCCTGGTTCTCCTTGGCCAGGGCTTTCCTCCTGGCTCTCATAGAATTATACCAGCTACTTGCTTATTACTGTGAACAGACACCGGGCCAGAAGCAGCTGAGGAAGGAAAGAGTTGACTTTGAGCGCACAGCTTCATGGAGAGGTCAGTTGTGGAAGGGAAAGCCTGACAGGGACAGGAAGCTGACTCAGACTGTCACATCAGCAGGGAGGAAGTAGAGAGTGGTGAATGCTTCCTGCTCAGCTAGCTTGCTCTCTTTCGTATGGCACCACCCATAGGTGGGTCGTAACCTAGAAAATCCCACACCGACATGCCAAGAGATTTGTTTCAGCGTCTAAATCCTGTCAAGTTGACAAGCGGAGTTGAAGCATTACAACAGCGAAGGAAGAAATGACAAGGAAGGTTAAAGAAAAGGTGTTAAGGCAGTGTTCAGAGAGCAAGCGACAGCCCTGAGACGTTAGTGCCTTGGTGAGAGAGAGAGATAGGTTAGGAAAGAAGACATGTCTCAAACGAGGAAGCTCGCATGCTAGGAATGAAAAATGGAAGAGCAAAAGCTAACCTCAGAGCCCACAGAAGAACGAAAGCAGGAAGAATAGAGCAGAAACCAATGTAAATAAAATAGAAACATGATAAAACATCAGGAAATCCAAAAGTCAGTTCACTAAAAAAATCAATAAAATTAATAAATCTTTAGTGAGGCCAACCAAGAACAAAGAGAGAAGACAGAAATCATGCATGCAGAAGACAGGACGCATTTCCATATCAATGGAAAAGACAAACTATGCATACGTGTGCATGCACACATACACACACAAACATACATGTGCAAATAAATAAATTTAAAGACATTTATTTATTTGAGACAGACAGAAAGAGAGAGAGAGAGAGACAGAGACAGAGACAGAGAGAATGGGTATACCAGAGCCTCCTGCCATTGTAAACTAACTCCAGATTCATGCACCACTTTGTGTATCTGACATTTTGTGGGTACTGGGGAATCAAACCTGGGCCAGCAGGTTTTGCAAGCAAATGTCATTAACTACTGAGCCATCTTTCAGTTCCTAAACTTAAAAAAAAAATCAGGCTGGGGAGATGGCTAAAAATTAAAGGTGAATTCAGATGCAAAGCCTGAGGGTTCGATTCCTAAGCTACCCACGTGAGCCAGATGCAAAAAGTGGTGCAAGCCTCTGGTGTTCATTTGTAGCAAAAGAGACCCTTCCCTCCCTAACTGCTGCAAACAAACAAACAAATAGAAGTAAAATTCTTCAGCAAACAATAGTTCATCAAAATCAGCAACCCAGTAGTCAGGGGTGGTGGCCGAGTCTTGAATCCCAACACTGACTAGGAGGATTGCCATGAGTTCCAGGTCGCCCTGGGCTAGAGTGAGATTCTAGCCCAGTGAATTGTTAGCCCAAAGTGATGGCTCACACTTGTAATCCCAGCACCACAGACACCAAATGAAAGGGAAAAAAAGGAAAAGAAAAAAGCCTCTCATTTCCAACATTGATTCATAGATTACAGTCCCAATCAAAATGCCAGCACCCTGTTTGCTGGCCCAGCCGAGCTGAGCGTACGCCATGCAAGGGCCCTCCCACGGGGCTGTAAACCCCACCCTGCCAATTTGTAAGTTCCTACGGAAATCCTATGGGCTTTGGAACTACCTGGCATGCCCAGAAACACAGGAAGTGAAACACCAAGGATATTTGAATAAACTTCTAACTTTAGTTTCAATATGACTCAACTTGACTAATATACCAGTTTAAAATGTCAACAATCCGCAAACCTGTATCTTGGGCTCCACCTATTTTCATTTTTTTCCTGTACATATTTAACTGCTCTGATCATAAAGTCGCTGTTTGCAACTTTCTTTCTTTACAATGAGGCAAAGGAGCATGGCTCACTCTTCTGTCTTTGAATGTGATGTCTGGAGCTGTAGCAGCCAGCTTGTAGACATGTGGCCGTCTTAAACAAAGATAGCAACCTTACCTGCTAAGGGGCACCTACTAAGCATTTTGGGCTTTTGGGCCATATGGTCTCTTCACAGTTGAGATACAGAAGCATTCACAGACAATGTGTCACTAAATTGCACAGTGGTGTGCCAATAAAACTTTATTGATAAAAGCAGGTAGTTGGGGATCTGGTACCGGGTGGTGATCTAGAGGGAAGATGCAGACAGCCTAGAACCAGCAGAGCTACGCTGTGCCTTGGGACATCTTGCTTTAATAAGCAAGTATTTCCTTGGGGTTCACATCTCATCCTGTTTTCTATGACTTGCAGCAGGAAGACCCCAAACCCAAGGCCACACTGGCTCCTGTGCCCACTTGTCCCTGCTTGTTAGTCCCACTGGATCCAACAAGGTGAGGACACTCGGTGTCCTTTGGTGGACATTGTATATCTGTCTGGCTCATGGGAAATTTTGAGGGTGTTGTTTGGGAGACAGAATGGTGGTGGAGAACACCCCAATGTGTACAGGTTGGGTACCCCACCGCTTCATAACTCAGTAATGGTGTCTGAAGTGGGGTGGTGTTGAGAGGCTGGGGTCATGGGGTGTGTGGGTCCAGTCCTCCTGGGACCATGTCTTTGTCTTGACCTCACACAGGTATGTGTCCTGGAGGCCAGCTGTGGAAATGAAAAGAGGAATCTGGGGACTCTGTGTCCTGGAAGGATTCGGGCGAGGGATGCTGTGTGACTAGGGCCAGGACAGTGACAGCAAAAGGGCAGAGAGAGGAGAGGTCCTAGGCCCAGGGGGGCCACAGAGACATAGGCTGATTGGTGAGAAAGAGGGGGTGCCCTCCAAGGTGCTTCCTTCTAGGCAAGCCAAGAAGCAAGCACTATGGGATACGCTGTATGGGCCTCGTGTAGGGTCCAGGCTTCACTTGTAGGCCAGGAGAATTAGGTTGGGGTTCCCCCCTGGGAAGATGCCAGGTGGGTGGGACCTTGGCCAGACTGAGACAGGGAGGCTAAGGAGGGTCCCAAGCTAACCAGGAGGCTGTCTGCCCTCTGCAATGGAAGAGACAGGAGGGAACACAGGAGGTGCAGCAGTTGGCTGTGGTCAAGGTCATTTGCTCTGGTGGCATTTCACAGGTTTCTCCTCTTGTGTGATGATGGGGGTGGGGCAGGCCACGAGGCCTGTGGATTGGCAGGCAAGTGGTTCCTGCTCTGAGTAAACCAAGGTTCAATGTGCCAGAGGCTCTCAGACCCTGGGCTGCCATGTGTATAATGGCAGACCTTTGAAGAGCTCTACTTGTCACCCGTGGCCACTACCAGCCTGAGGGCAGCCAAGGTGATGACATGTCTGGTCACCCCATGTTTCTAGCCTGGCATTTGGCATCTAGTGAGGTGCAATGCCTGACATCGGTGGATGGAACCCAAGTCTTTCCTTCTTGTCACTGTCACACACACTGGATGCCCCCAAACTAGAGTACTCAATTCTCAGTGTCACTCCAGGTCCCCGTGATAGCCATTCCTGTGATGTACAGGGGAGCGAGGTCCCCACTTTTTGCCACACTGCGTAGGAGCTGATTGTACTCCTCTTAGCCTGGGCTCATAGTAGCCAGGGTTATCCCTGTCTTCAAGGTCCCTGGACGCGGCTCAGCTTCAACTTACAACTGACTTTGTGATGATGAAAATGCAAACTCAGCCAGTCACTTGCTTTCACTTTCTGTGTGTGTGTGTGTGTGTGTGTGTGTGTGTGTGTGTGTGAGAGAGAGAGAGAGAGAGAGAGAGAGAGAGAGAGAGAGAGAGAGAGAGAGAGAGAGAGAGAGAGAGGGAGGGAGGGAGGCAGGGGGAATCTCTTATAGCCTAGGCAAGCTAGGCAGGCCTCTAACTACGTATATGTAGTTAAAGATAACTCTGAACTCTTCGTCCTCCTGCTTCTACCTCCCAGGTGCTGGGATGACAGGTGTGCACATCCGGCTTCCTGCTAGCCAAGGAGATGCCCAACACTTGGTTGGTTATAAAGCAGGTCTTGTGTGATTTGCCAGCTCTGCGCATGTGCAGGCTGGATGACACAAGCATCAGGTGTTTAAGGTGCGCTGGCCAAGCTGGGCTGCTCAGGTCGGGTGTGTGAAAGGCCCTTTCAGGTTGCAGCGTTTCCAGTCCACATGGACTCATGGCAGTGCAACCCCACTGGAGTCCAGTCTTGCACAAACCATCCTTTGGCTCTGCACACACTCTTTCTGTCTTCATTCCCGGGCAGAGGTATCCAATGGATCCCTCCCTGAGTACCTCCCAGCACCCAGCCTGCTTAACAAAGGAAGTAGGCAAAAACCCAAAAACCCTCAGGGATGAGTAGAAGGTTGAAGGCCCTGGATTACCCATTCTCTCCTCTCTTCAACTTCAGGTGTGGTGCTGGGCACCTGGTATGCACCCCATTAGGACTTGCTGTCCTCACCTTGGTCATGACTCTGGCTGAGGCAGCTGTCAGCTTGAGTAACACCTAGTGGGTGAGTCCTTGATTTGAGCCCAAGTTGCCAGATTCCTCACTCTGTCCTGACTTCTTGGGAGGGGTTCAGCAGAACCTACAAACAGCCCAGAAACTTGAGGGACATCTGACTGACAGGGAACCCCGCAGGAAGCTGGCAAGAGGGGCTGATATGTGTGGGGACTGTCAGGTGTCGTAGACACCAAGGGCAGTCTGTTATGGCCTGCCACAGCCCATTTCCACGGGTTCAGAGGCTCCATGGGCCACGACCCTAGTGAGGATAAGGGTTAGGAGTTACTGGGGTGCACAGGAGGTGCCTAGCTCATGGGGGAGAATGGCTCCTCCCTGAGTCTCTGTAATCCCCGCCTTCCAGAAAGGGAGGAGAGAAGGTGGATGACCATGTCCCTGTGGTCCAGAGGGCGTCTGTTTGCTGCTGAGTCCTCAGAGCATCCAGACACTTCTCATGCTCTGTGGTCTAGAAGCGGAGGCCAAAAGGCAGCCACCCCTGCCCCCACCACCACTCCCCATCCGGGCTTCCAACTCTGTTGGCTGATGGCTGGGAAAACCTCATCAGACATTAAAGGTTTTGTACAGAAAGTACAGACCTCAGTGGAACCTTTTAGGGGTCCATGTGCCCCATCTCCCAGCTTCCAAGGGCCTGGTGATGAGGCCTGGCACCTCATCTGTGCTGCCATGACTGCTGGGACCCCTCTCCGCTCTACTTCTGTGTACCATGTTTCTTTCCCCGGGCAGCTTGCATTCTAGCTCCCCACAGGCGAGATGAGAGGAAGCTGGGCTTTGCCTGAAACCATTTCCTTTGTGCCCCCTTTTTTTCTTAGCCTTCCCGGGGTGGGGGTGAGGTGAGGGGTTATGTCCATAATAGATTCCCTTGTACACAAACCCATGCCCTAGGGTTGACTTCTGAAGACCCCCACCTAAGAGTTTCTTTATTGCAGACCTTATCAGAGCTTTCATTGGGCAACAAATCATTTCCCAAGAGGGCAAAATATACGTTTTGACAATGAAGCTCCACCGCCCTTTTTTTAGAACTTCCTGCCAGAGCAAGTGTTCGTACTGACTTCCCTGGATACTGTCAGAACGTTGGGTAAGTGAAGGGCTTACCGCAAAAGCATGACGACCTGAGTTTGAGTCCCCGGCACCCATGTCAAAGCTCAGCCTCTAGTCCCAGCACTGGGGAGGCCCAGGCAGGTTGATCCCTAGGACTTGCTGGCTAGGCAGTCTAGTTGAATGGGTGAGCTGAGGGCTCAGTGACAGACCTTGTCTCAAAACATAAGGGCCTAGAGAGATGGCTCAGTGGTTAAAGGTTCTTGCTTGCAAAGCCTACAGCTCAGGTTCAGTCCCCAGTATCCACGTACAGCCAGATGTGCAAAGTGGTGCTTGCATCTGGAGTTCATTCGTAATGGCTGGAGGTCCTGGTGCGCTCAATTCTCTCCCTCCATCCCTCTCTCAACTAAATAAATATTTTAAAAAATAATAAGGTGAAGAGGGCTGGAGAGATGGCTTAGCAGTTAAGGCGATTGCCTCCAAAGCAGGACTACGGTTTGATTCCCCAGGACCCACATATAGCCACATGTGTCTGGAGTTCATGTGCAGAGTCTAGAGGCCTCGGAGCGCCCATTCTCTATGTATGCCTCTCTCACACACAAATAAATAAATAAATAAATTCAAAACCAAGGTGAAGAGACAGAGAAAGACACCCGACACAGACCTCTTGGCACACCCCCCTCAATCATCAGAGGCACACATCTGCTCTTCTGCATCCACTCGGTGTGTCCTGGGATTGTGGTGGAGAGTGGGGGAGGGGAGGGAGAGAACAGGTGAGAAAGACTGTTGTTAGAACTACAGCTTCTCAGAACACCATCATGGCCACCAAGAACACGACAGGCAGTTTCTTGAGGCCTGGGGCTAAGCATCAGGACATGCAGAGAGAACTCTGAGTCACAGAATCTGGGACTCAGTGAAGCCCTGAGGTCAAGCACAGCAGGTGAGCAGTCATGAGGTCAGGTGACAGTCCACGTGGCCCTGTGAGCAAGGGCTATGGGACAGACATTTCAAGCATTTGTCTGGAACACAAAGCAAGGGAACCAACTGTGATGGTTCAGGGAAACTCCATGGGCACCCTCCCCTTGGGTGGGAGGTGTCTCCAGCCAGAGCCCCAACCTAGATGCAAAAACTGATTGGTCAGGTATAGACCAATCGGCTGTCTCTCTGACTTACCTGGGGGAACTCTTAAAAAAGCTTCGCTAAAACAAAGGCCAGTCCTAGAAGGACTTTTCATTTCTGCCAGGTAAGGCTCAGGATTCTTTTCCAAAACGAACCTTTCCCTCAGATACCTTTTCTTCTGCTTGTTTGGCTGAGCAGCACAGATTTTATTAAAATCTCTCCCATATATTCTCCCCACACTGGTGGCCGGAGAACTCTGAAACTCCCATGTTCCCTTAAGTAAAGTCTCCCACTGTACCTTAATGTCTGTTTGTCTATGATTTTAATTATTTAACTTTGTAGACAAGAATTCGGGGGCTGGAGAAATGACTCAGCGGTTAAGGCACTTGCCTCTAGTGCCTAAGGCCCAGAGTTCAATTCCCCAGGACCCACATAAGCCAGACCCACAAGGAGGTGGCCCTGGTGTGCTGTCTCTCTCCCTCTCCCTCTCCCTCTCTGCTTGAAAATGAATAAATAAATAAATAATAGAAATATATTTAAAAAAAAGAATTCGGGTACTCCTTAAATTCTGAGGTGCATTGGAATTTTTGAGCTGGACATTATCTAAATTCTGACCCCAGCTCAGTCCTTACACACCCCCTGTCTTCTCTACTGGTGGGATAGTCGGTGGTTCTGGAAGCTAAGTTGCCTGTGGAAAAGCAAAAGCCACCTGCGGTTCCCCGGGGTGACCAACAGGGACAGGCAAGGGCTCCTGTTCCATCCCAGCCCTGGTTTTTGCTCATGTGTGGAAAAGGAGTTTTCAACTTTTTGCAAAAATACTGGATTTTGGCAAAGACTAGTGTCTCTTAGTGGAGATTCAGACTACACAGGGGAAGTGATTTTTCTTGGGGGAAATGTGGGGCAGAGAAAGCCCAGAGAACCCAGAGGAGGGGAGCAGACCCCCTCCCCCAAACCTAACCATCCACTTCCTAGATCCTGCTAACTCCTTGCAGGGAACGACCAGTGTCCCCAGGAGTGTGACCTGAGCTCCAGGCTCTTGAAGAAGTTTCTGGGTGAATGAACTTCAGCTGGTTTTCTGGGGACACATTCTGCTGTTGATCAGTTCTACCTCTTAACTCCTGCAGCAGAACCCAGGGGACCCAGGACTTCGGTAACGGTTGTCATCAGAGGGGGCTCTGCCCTCAACCCAGCTGAGGCCAGCAACGATCCCTTCTCCCTCCTCTCCCAGGTGGCCAACAGCTCATACTGAGAAGCAGAGACAAACCAGTTTGGCTTTAGAGAGCTGTGGGACATTTTAGCCTGGCTTTTGGCTGTGCTCAAATGGGGGCCACTTGTTAGATTTCGAATCCAGGTGGGAACCATATTTACACTGACAAGAAGGGTGAGGGGACTGGATGGGAAGTTTCATCATGGTGAGGGGGGGTGGGGACATTGAAATAGAAGCAGTAGCCCTTGGGGGACTGGCCCTGATGAGTGTAGATGAGGGAGGGAGGGAGGGACTGCTTCCTCAGTAAGGTACCAGATAGCTGCTCATACCTTTGTGTGTCCCCATGTCCTCTGCACACCCTTTGAAGGAAGCCTGTCTCAAGAAGAGCAAACGGTAAGCTAAGACCTCTGGAGAGGTGGGCCCTGTGGCTGGTGTGTGGGCTGGGGTTTTGAAGAGAGCCAGGGACTGACACAGGTGTGTTTAAGCAAAGACCCAGAAAAGTAAGGACGGAAGAGAGGGAGGGAGGGAAAAGAAAAAATAGCTGGGCATGTTGGCACACACCTTTAATCCCAGCGTTCAGGAGGCAGAGATAGGAGGATCGCCATGAGTTTGAGGCCACCCTTAGACTATGGAGTGAATTATAGATCAGCCCTGGGCTACAGCGAGACCCTACTTTGAAAAAACAAAAGAAGGTAAAGAAAAGACCAAAAGCTGTTATCAAGGTTGTTAGATGAAGCACAATGGTCCAAGGTGTTTGGATCTAAATGACCAGAGAAACCCCAAAAGGTTTGGGGCTCCAGGAAGGTTGTACCCAGCAAGCGAGTGGGTCAACAGGCACTTCACAGGGCGCTGCGGAGAGCCGGACACTGTGGCCAGGATGCTGGAGGCCAATAAAACCCAAGGAAAAGGCCAGCACCCTGAACTGCTTGAAGCCCAGCCTGACTACCTCTGGTCCAGAGGCCACCATAAGAAAGGCTGTCCTCCGAGCCACCTGGGCCAAGGGAGGGATGACAGCAAACACAGACCCTCTCTAGGCTCCGGGCCAGCCAGCACCCAGATGGTAATGGAGGCCCTCTGAAGACAGGCAGCCCAGTGGTGGCCTTGACCCTGCCAGCTGACAGAACAGGTGTTGACCTCAGAATCGGGTCTCCTATGAGCCGGTTCGGATATTGTGGGCCTCAGTTTCCCCATTCCCCCAAACTTTCTTTTTCATGTATTTAAAAAAGGTTGCCTGCATACAACGTATTGCTTCTGATTTACTCATGAGAACAGCTCTGGGATGGGTACCATGAGCCCACCACCAGGAAGGACCACCCAGAGCGCCAGCCTCTGTTCCTGAGGGACCCCACTGCACACTGCCGTCTCATGTCCTGTCCGTTCACCTGCACATGCTCCTGCCTGGGCCCCATCAAAGACACACATTAATGAATCCCTGGTAAGCAAGAACTGAGCCAGATGAGGAAAAATGCTTGGAAACACAGATAAACACACACCAAAAAGAACCGATTCCCCGGAGGGGAACGAAAAGGTGGGGAAGGAGAAGGCAAGGGCTTCCAGACTATGTCTTTTTTCCAAGTTAACACTTTGGGGCATTCTGGGAGAAACCTGGGCTTGTCCCCTAGCGTCTCACATCATGTGCTCCTTGGCCTCTGAAGTGAAAATTATCTCAGAAACAGGTGAGGATGGATACTCTTGGTCTCTCTTCCAACCGGTGCACTGCGCCCATCTGATCCAGGAACCCTGGTGCCAACCAACCCCTGACAAAGCCTTCAGACACTGGGCCCCTTTGGACCATGTCCCTGGAACCTCATAGTGTGGGGAAGTGTCCTGAAGCTCCAAGGATCACCCTGCTTTTTCCCACAGGGACTTTCACATATAAGAAAGAGGAAGACTAAAGTTCCTTCGGTAACAGTTTATTTTCATGTTGGGAAAGGCAAAAACCCACCGTCAAGAATTTGGTGCCTCTGTGGGGACATCTTTGATCCATCTGCAAACCAGAGGGACAGCATGGGTCCCCTCAGCAGGGAATGTGTAACTGCTCACGGCCCATTTGGACAAAAGCATTGGATCTGCAGGAGGGCGGCCCGGGGCTCCTGCCCTTCCTGCACTGGTTGGGGGACCCGAGGGGACACCCCTGCTTAGCCTCTGACACTTGACATTTCTCCTTCAAGTCTCAACACACGCGATAGAATTTTCCACCATACAAGCACTGATATATTTATATTAAAAAATAGTGCAAAATCTCAACATTTATATAAATAGCTCTAAACCCCTGCTTTGTGATTTTTTTTTCTTTACAAGGTAATACACACTTTCTGAGTTGGCACTCAAAATTTGCCATTTTTTTCTTTTCTAGTTCAGAAAACAACTTTTTTTTTAATAGGCCTCTCTAATACAAAAATACACCTGCCCTCCCACATACAGCTTCTCTTATTTTATATATATTTTTATATATAATATTGCAGATCTTTAAACAAAGGTTTTGTGCAAATATGTCTTTAAAGTTAAGTGAAACCATCATAAACAAAAGGAAAGTAAGCATTCACGCACACAGCTCAACTAGAAACAAAAAATATAAGACTACTGGAGAATTTTTTTCTCTTTTGCCTTCAAGACACAGCTTAACAAAGAAACGTGGATTTTTTTTTTTTTTGCAAGATTTCTGAGCTTCTGCATTCAGACCAGACGAGACATGTAAATATTTATACACGGAGAGGTGGTGTGGCCCACGCTGCATTCCCTGTGTGGCCCCTGCCCTCCTCTCTCTTCTCTTAAGAAGTGCGGAGTGTCTTCTGCTGTGTTACCTACAGGTGCCCCCATCGGTCCTCACTCCTAGAGTGGGTGACCTTTCTGTTTCTCCTTCTCCTTGTTCTCCAGGGGGGTGATGTGTGGGTGGTGGAGCCGGGTCCCCTCCAGCAGGGAGGACGGTCCACTGCTCAGCTGGTGCTGGAAGGAGGAACCCGGGTAGTGACCGATGACCTCGCTGTAGGTGGGAGGCGGCCCCTCCATGCGCCCACCGCTGCTGTAGCTGGTGGCGCTGATGCCCGAGTTACTGCTGGGGGGACAGGGGCCGCCCAGCATGGTGCTGTCTATCAGGTCACTGTCGAAGATGGTCCTGTTGGGGGGTGCGCGCACAGACTCGCGGTTCAGTTCCAACTGCTGCTCTGGGTCCCGCAGCTGCAGGGTGCAGGGGCCCTGGTAGGGCGGGGGCTCCTCCCCATCCGACAGTGAGATGGTGGGTGGCAGGGCGATCTCGTGCTGCAGGTAGGGGTAGGTGGGCTGGAAGCGATGGAAGCGGCCTCGCTGGGTGAAGGGGGGCACGGTCAGGCGGTCAGTGGGCCGAGGCGGGGCGTAGACCTGCGGCTGGATGGAGCAGAGGGGGAGAGGTGAGGGAGGGCGATCGGCTCAGAGTTAGGGTCCCCCAGGTGCAGAGCTGTGCTGTGGGGGACGGCAGGGACAACAGAACAGCAGGATGGAACAGGGGGAGGTTAGGGGGGCAGTCAGCATGAAGTCTCAGCTTGGGGTAACCCTAGGCTGAGCCCCATAGACTCCTGGAAACAGGGCCAGCCTTTATTGCCTCTCAGGACAGAGGCATGTGATTCTAAGCAAGGCCCTGAGCCTCAAGGACATGTCCTCTCAGTGGTCAGCATTGGGGGGAGGGAGGGAGGCTGAGGCAGGGGTAGATGAGGAAAGGGACATCCTGATGGGTCTCACCTCTGGGATTCCGTTGCCTGACATGGTGCTCTCCGAGGGCCAGAGGCATCCTTCCTGAAGGGTGCAATAAAGACACAGTTCAGCAGGGTGGACAGGGTGGGGACAAGGTTCTATCCTCTTCAGAGTTTGCATGTGAAGTGAGGTCTGAAGCCCTACAACTCCCCCTCCCACTTTGGCTGCTTCACCTTGGCCCTGGCCATTTTTCAGGGACACTCACCTTCTCACTGACCTCTCTCTCAGCTCCCACTGCTGTCTCCTGTCATACTCCCCAAAACCCAAGTCTGATCTCTGGGCCACCCGGCTCAAAAAGCCTGTGTGGGCAGCTTCCTTGGAGCTTGAAGCAAATCTGGCTTGTGAGGAAGCTCATAGTGGTCTTGCCTTCCTGCTTCCCTGACTGCCCCAACTACTTGCGCTCTGTGTGATCTTGGCCACGGTGTGTATCTCTGACAGTAACGCAGCATCTAAGCATACAGACAACACACCGAATGTCACAGGCACCTGGTCCTCAGAGACTATGAGAAGATGTTGGGTACCACTAGGTGTTCCCAGCCACAGGAATCAGGCATGGCCTGTCTCAACAAGCTAGGCATCTGTCATGGGACCTTGGCATTGGCTGCCCCTTTGTTGACTTCAGTCTCTCCAGACGCTCTGACATCTTTTTCCAAAAAAATATTTTTTATTCATGTATTTTAAAGGAGAGAAGCGAGGTGGGGGGAGGTGAGGGGAGAGAGAATGGGCTGGCCAGGGCCTCTAGCTGCTGCAAACAAACTCCAGAGGCATATGCCATTTTGTGCATCTGGTTTTATATGGGTGCTGGAGAATCAAACCCAGGTCGTTAGGCTTTGCAGGCAAGAGCCTTAACCGCTGAGTCATCTCTCTAGCACCCCCTTTAAAAAACATCTTAACCAACAAATATGAACATGGTGTCACTGTATGCCAGCTCTGGGCCAGACACCAAGGACAAAACTGTCACACCATTAAGCTACATCATCTACTTTGGGAATCCAGCCCTTTTCAAAAAATTGTATAGCGTCATTGAGATGTAACAGGTGAACTAAATGGCTCAGGGCTGCAATTCTCTAAATAGCCACTAGGGGTCTGGGCCCACACTTGCCAATGGTGGTCATGCCTACTAGCCCTGTGGGTTTGGCTCCTGATTTAGTGAGTGGTGGAGGCTGCCTTCAAGTCACTCAAGGCTGAACCCTGGGATGGCACCCCTGTCCTCACTTCTCCCTCTCACGCGAGCTATGCTGGCCCATCTTGCTGGATGGAAGACTGAGTCAAGGCTTCTGCAAACAGACTAACGAGCTGGCTGCAGAGCCGGGGAGAAGCAGGTTCCTCTATCCGAGCGCTGTGAGGGCTGGCGGGAGGCTGCCAAGGGCCCTGGTGTGCTTTCAGCAGGGTCCTGCCTCCTCCCACAGGCCCCTCCAGCTCACTCTTCCCCGCCCACACCCTCTCCTGTCAAGCCTCTGCTTAAACTTTTCTAAGCTTCCTGCAGCCTCCAGAGTTGCAACCAGGCAGCCAGCCCTACCCCCACTCAGCCCCACCAGACTGTTACCAGGGTTTCCTTCCTCAGGGCCCCCATCAGCCCTTCCCCTTTCTGCATGTAGCCTCATCTCTCCTCAACTCTTCACTCTCCCTCAGAGCTGAAGCTGCACCAGTATGTCCCCAGCATCAAGTGGGGTACCCAGTATATGCTCAAGTTCTGACCCAAGCGTTTAAGTTGCTGGGTGACACTGTGTAACCATCTGGCCATGACCTGAGCAATAGGAGACAGGAGCTTCAAAATTCTGTAAACTTCCTGGGAGGTGGAAGGCAAGTTCTCTACCTTTCTCCCATGCCAGCCCCACCCTCTGAAATTATGTTCCTCCCCCGCTGCCCCCCCCCCCCGCCTCTGGGAGCTCTGTCTCCTGCTCCCAAAACACCTCTCACCTGGGTGCCAGTTCCCCCATAGCTGTTTCCCCTCACCTGCCCACTGCCTCTCCCCCTCTGGGCCCCTCTAGACCAGGGGTCTGCCAGCCATTGCCACAGAGGGCCAAAGTCAAATAGTTTCTGCTTGGCTCATCCCAAAGGTTCACTCAGCATTGCATACATGCGAAAAGGCCACTCAGAGCCTTTGAGTCCAGAGGCCAGGTGAGGCTCTAATTGTCCCCTTTAGCTCTGCAGTGATAATCCTCCTCCTGCTCACAGCCAAGCTCTGGCAGGACAGCAGGGGCCTAGTGACATTTGTGACAGCATGAAAGAGAAGGTGCCTCTATCTAGGATGAGGCCTGCCCCAAGGGCTGGGGAAGGTGTGCATCCCCTTGAAGCCACATGGATCCAGGCCCGAGGTCCTGCCAGGCCAGGCTCCTGTGAGGAGCAGGAGACCCAGGCCAAGGGTGAGGAACTAAGGACAGAGGAGACAAAGGGTGGCCACATCCCAGGCCCTAGCTGAGCTCCTGATCTGCGCTGACCTCACACACAAACCACACTCTCCAGGGGAGTTGCTGGTGAGATGGCGCAGCTGGTCCGTGGGAATAATTACACAGGGACAGGAAGTTCAAGGCTGGACCAACTAACTGTCTCAACTGTCACCTGAAGACAAAACTCAGGATCAGTCAGAAAGCAGGCAGGAGGATCCTTTCTGGCACTTGAACCTCTCTGATGGCTTTTCTGGCCCTATTGGTCACATGGGGAAACTGTCCCAGAGAAAGTGACATTACCACACACAGCAAGAGGTAATGGAGACAAGGCTCCTATTCAGTACAGATTCTCATCACCCTCATATCCTAGGTATTGGGAGAGGTGAACTGTAAGTGAGGTAGAGTTGTGGGCTACACACAGGTAGGAGGAGACCCCCCACGCTCTCTATGAAAGGTAGCCATGGCCGGAAGCCAGGCCAGCCGGTGCTTGTGACTGGGTCTCTCTGGGAGGCCACAAGGCCTGGAGACTCCTCAGATGCACCTTGTTGTTTTTAAGGGGCGGGGAATGTCCCAGGGGAGCTTTGGCCTTCTGCTTTAGACCTGCCCAAGCACCCCAGACTCTGAGCTTACCCAGATGCTTTGAGCCACAGGAGTTGGGGAGCCTGAGCAGAGTCCTGTTGTCTTGGGAGCTAAGTGTAGGTGCTGCCTACAGGGCCATCTCCCCATCATAATGGCAAGTAAGGACATGCCACCACAACCCAAGTCTCAGGACCACAGTTCCGTGCCCTGGGCTAACGTCGTCCTCCCTTAAATGGATGGAAGGCTTTCTCTGTGACACCAGAGAGCTGTGTAGCCTTGGTCACGTGATCCACCTCTCTAGCCCTAGTTTGTCCTCTGTGGAGTGTGGTGTACTCTGTCACAGGTAGCTGACACACGCCATGTAGGACATTCGCCATGCAGATGGCGTTCCTGTTGCCCGGTAACAGTGAAAGCAAACAAGAACTAGGTGAGCCGGCTTCGGCTTTGGAGGAGGGATTCCTCCAGAGCAGATATCTGTCTGCTTTGCCCTTGGGACCCATTCTGGGCGGCCGGCAGGACTGCTCGTGTCTCCGTCACAGGTGCCAGAGCTCATGCTCTTGCCCTGACGACCTGGTGACGCACGAGCCCAGGCTTGACGCAAGCAGAGATGCCCACACCTGTTAGGGGCAGCCCTGCTGGCTCAGAACGCACACTCTGGGTACCACTGCCAGCCCTGGCTGGCATCCTCCAAACAGGGGAGCCCTGCCCGACGCAGGCCATCTCGTCACTGTCCCTGTGGCCCAGGGACAGGCTGCTACTACCATGGCTGCTCCTCTCTTCCTTTTCCACATGGAGACTTCAGTGCCCCAGGCGACACTGCTGGGTTCCAGCAAGTCACCAATGCCCACAATCCTAATGGACCAAAATGCAGGCTTGGAGTGACGTGCAGGGGTCCTCTGAGGCAGCGTGAAGGCCCTTAATACCCACAGGGTGGTGGATTCCAGAACTCTCAGAGTACCAAAATGAGCCTTCCTTCAAGCCCTTTACATATTTGCATGGAGCCTAAGCCATCCCCCAGTGCGACGTGAGCGATGACACCGTGCCACTCGGAATGGAAGGACTGTTAGCAAGGATGCCAGTCTTTTTTGTCCGTGAGGGCGGCTGAGTCCCAGCAGGTGAACCTGGGCTCCCGAGGGCCAGCTCTCCCTCCAGGTGGTGTGTGTATCCATAGGACAGGACCTAAGATTTCAGACGCTGCTTCTTGGCTTCCCCCAAAGCTCAAGGTCCCTTGGTGGCAATGGCCTCTATGTGCCCTTGCCCTTCTGTTCCCCAGGCTATCTCCAACATCAGAGGAGCCTGGGTGCACAGGGGACACACAGCACAGAGCCAAGGTGTCACATGGATGAGGGTCTTCAAGCCACCAAGGGCCAGTTCTCTCTGCTAACCCTGAATCCCAGGGAGGAGGGACCTTCTCTGGCTCCTCCCATATCCAAGGAGCTGGGATGAGACTCAGGCCAAGGGAGAGGCCTCTCAGGTGTCCAGTGTTCCCATGGCCTCCCAAAGCACTGTGACCACATGGCCCAGATGCTGGTGTGTTGGCAGGTCACAGCCACAGGACTGTGGGCGCCTTTCCCATACCTCTGTCCTGGTGGGCAGAGTCAAGTGCCAGCTGCTCGTCCTATCCGGCCTCTGAAGGTCCCTAGAATGCCTGTTCTGCCACCGTCTGCCCAGCTGCCTCCCCTGCCCTGCTCTCCCCACCCAACCCCGCCACCAAGGTGAAGACAGATGTCACCTGTGCTGTCCTTGGCCCCAGCCTTGCCTCTCACAAGAGGGTTCCTTACAAAGATGCCCCCAGTGCACAGTGTGAGTGCATCTGACACCTTCCTGGGTAGACCCCTCGTCTCCCTCCAGCCCCTCCCCCCACAGCATCTCTAGGGTATACAGGTGCCCACTGAAGCCACTGGGGGTTCGCACTCCTGCTGATGAGATGTTGGTGGGATTCACAGGCTCCAAATCTGGGTTCCCACGGGGACCCGGGATGTTTCGGACACTCACCGAGGACAGCCCGTCGTCTCTTCTCCTGCCCTGGCTGTGACGGCTGATAAAGGAACGTGCTGACAGCTTGTAGTGGCTCAGCAAGCAGGTGATCACCACCACCATCACCATCATCACCACCACGATGACGACGATCTGCACAAATTCCAGCTCCGCTGTGGGACAAGGGGACGCGTGAGACCTTGGGGTCACTGAGGCTGCCGGCCCAGGACTAGCCCTCCCAGAGTCTCTCCTCCCCTGGGGACCAGGAAGCTAAGGACTAAGGCACTGGGGTGTGGACTCCTGTACATGGGAAGGGGGGTGTCTCCTGGGGAGAAGATGCCTCAGAAACCTGCCCAGGACACCGTCTTTGGGACCCACGATTGTAGGGCCACACCCCAGCCAGACACATGAAGAACTCAGAGGGTTACTGTCCTTGGAGCCACTGGTAGCCTTTTCTCCTAATGTGAGGTACAACTGGCTCCCAGAAAGGAACCTGTGTCCCAGCCTCATGTGTCTGGGGCCCATCACCTGTCAGAAAACCCTGGGAGGGGGACAGAGGTGGATGAAGTGGGCAGAGGGAATGTTGGAGCTGGTGTGGACATGGAGCAAAAGGAAGGTCTACATGGACATAAAGTATATGAAGCAAACACACCTTGGTGCTCACATACATCCCAAGACCCCCACACATCCCAGGAAGCAACAGGCCGACCTTCCTGCATCCCTCCAAAACAACAGCCCGACAATGCCATACACACCCAAACTCCCACACAGTCCAATCCTCCTACACCAGCCTCAAAACAACAGCCTAGTGTTTTTACAGTCCCCCCCAAATAACAGCAGTTATTTACAGTCCCCCCCAAATAACAGCAGTATCACAATATTCCTACACACCCCAACATTCCCATATCCCTCAATAAGCACCCTAAGCCTCCCACATATCCCAAACACCCCAACACTCCCACAATGCCTCAGAAATCAACACCCTTACACATACCAACACCCAGAACTCCTACACAAATCCCTGCAAGTAACGGCCTGACCCTCCTACAGTCCCCACAAAACAACACCCCAAACTTCCTACACACACTTCAGCAAAGAATGTGGCACCCCACCTACATCCATCACAAGAGACAGACGCACATAAACCCTCTCTCTCTCTCTCTCTCTCTCTCTCTCTCTCTCTCTCACACACACACACACACACACACACACACACACACACACACACACACACACGTTTATCAATCGCCTCCACCCCGCAGCCTCCCTGGGGGACAGGTTTAAGGTCCCTTCTTGAAGGGGACTCAGGAAAACCACATTCCAGACACAGAAAATGCTACAGTTCTTACTTGTTTTCGTCTTTCTTTCTTTTTTGGTCTGGGTTTGCTTCTCCTGTAGAAGGCGGAGAAAACCTCACGCCGAACAGGAAGAAGTCTATTTTGACCCTGCCTGAGCGGGTGGTTTTGCTGACTCAGGCGGGCCTTGGCCTCAGCAGCTGGCACCAGCTGGTGCCAACAGAGCCCCCAAACAAGATGCCCAGTGCTTCAAAGGGGACATGGTGGAGGGACAGCAACCAGCCTGGAAGTCTCCGCCTGAGGCTCAGGGATGAGCCTCCCAATCCTGGCAGGAAGACTTCCCAGTGCTGGCAAGAAGCTAGAGCACCCCTCCCCAGGTTCAAGTGCAAGGCCACTGACTCAGTTCCCTGTCCACTGAGACCAGAACTGGGGGGGGGAGGGCAGCAGACAGTCACAGCTAGGGCCCCAACCTCTCTTGTCAGCCACTGTCTCTTCAAAGCTTTAGGCAGGACAAGGCACATCTGAGGTGATGCTTTACTACATGCAGACGGATGGAAGCTTCTCGGCCCATCCCACGTCCTCCAGCTCCCTTACCTCCGCTCCCTGCTCCCCACACATGCCAGTGAGCACTCCAGAGCCCACGACTGTCCTGTAACAACTGAATCCTGTGCGCAGTCCAAGTGTCCAGGTTAGACTCCAAGCTCAGCCTGGACTCTGGCTGGGACTGAGGCTGGCCCATAAGAACGCTAGTGAAATTTGCTAGTGCTTTGAGGTCAGAAGGCGCTGCCCAGTGGGTACTCAGGCTCCTCCATCTCCCTGTGGGACACCCTCATGTGCTCACCAGGACCACAGAGCTTGGCTGGGGCCAGGTCACCGTGGCCACATCTCCTGCCTCCCTGGGCCCAGCAGCCTGGCTATAATTGCAGGGCCAGAATAAAGCTATGTATTCAGGGGACATACAGAGCTGCTTTGTGTAACACCCACACTACCCCAGAGAGCCCGCAGCTCCTCCCAGACCCCTGTGCCCTGTGCACTCTTCACCCCGGCTGGGACACCCCCTTTGGCTGTGTCCAGAGCCTCTGCCCACGCCTGGCCCAGGGCGAGGGGGATGGTGTGCACGGTCTTTGTTCGGACCTCAGGCTCAGGGGCCTGGTCCACCCGCTGTGCTTCTCCTAGGAGTGGTCTGAGGCCCAGGAGGAGTTGAGAGGGCAGGGCAGGCAGAGGATGATGGGAATGGGGGACAGGGGACAAGCCCTGCAGGTTGGGTTGGGTACCTGTGTCCAGACTGGAAGAATAACTTCCTGAAGAGAGGGGAGGGCTCTGTAAGTACGAATGTGGCCTCCATATGACATACACATGCGCACCACACATACATCCTCAGAGAGGAAGTGCCTAGCAGATAGGTCCAGGGAGAAGGCGAGAGCAGGAAACTGAGGCAGAACTCTGCTGAACAGTAGTCCCAGACACGGAAAGGTTGTGGGGTGCAGGAAGGAGAGGGCTCCCAGCCAGCAGGGTCAGGTACCAGCCTAGGTTTCCAGATGGCCACCCACCTCCCACGCTATGAGGGTGAAGGCCGTCCCTCTAGCCGCATCCGGGCTCTAAGGCAGTTCTCTGCCTCCTGACTCAGCTTCCAAAGGGACCACCTTCAGGGACACAGACCCACAGCTCCAGGTCATACACCAGGCAAACCCTGCTGATAGAGGACTGCAGGGGCACCTGCCACCCTGCCAATGCAGAGCAAAAGCCCTGGTTTAGGAAGAGACTGCACCCCAGGGTCCCACCACCTCCAAGGTGGGCTGCCCCAGTACGAGATGCTGCCCTCCTACCAAGCACCCGCATGGGGGCAACTTCCCCTCTGATGGTTGGTTCTAACAGCCACAGCCCATCCCAGGGGAGGCGGGAAGACAGACACACACCAAAGGCCCCATGTCATCTCCTCGGTGTGTGGGACCACATGGGTATCCTTTCACCCAACATTGCTAAAATACACCAGGCTGAGAAAAGAAAGCGTGCATAATGGCTCATGCCTATCGCCCCAATTTTTGGGAGGTAAACTGAGGCAGGAGGGCTGTTGTGAGTTCAAGACCAGCCTCCACTCCAGAGTGAGATCCTGTCTCATAAAAACTAGAGAAAATAACCAAAAAGGATCAAACTCTTAGCCAGGAGTGATGGAGGCTGACGGGAGAGATGTCTCAGGTGCTGTGACTGTGGACCAAATGCTGCATTTGTAGCTGAGAAAACAGCACCGTCATGGGCTGCTTGAGATCGAGATAATGTGTGTCTCCTTGATCTTTGGAGTCTGCTCTTGGTGGAGGGACCTGGGTTCAAATCCCTGGCAGCTCCTCCCTAGCTCCAATGGGGGGGGGAACGGGGGGGGGGCTGGGCTGAGTCCACCTGGTTCCTTCCAGCCTTGGAGAGGTTTTCCAGACAGGATGACCCATAATCCATCCCCAGGGAGGGCAGCAGGTTAACAAGCAGCCCCCACCCCACGGGGTTCTGTCTGGCCTCCTGGCTGCACATGGAGGAATCAGGACCGACACTGTCTGAGATTTATGAAAATCTAATCTCGGCAGGCCTGCCTGGTGGAGACCCGCTGGGCGACCTCCTTGTCATTCTTCGGAGCCCGCAGCTCCATGACCACCCCTCCCCCACCTGCCCAACAGTATTTGAATAACACCGGCTCCCCCACCCCCACCCTTGAATTTCAAGTAAAATTGAACCAGACGTCAAAGGAATAACTTAGTGATCGCTCTGGGTGCCACTTCAAATATCCCTGACTATACATTTATTTCTCAGGGTAAGAACTTTGATGAGTTAAAATAAAAAACATTTTTTTTCCTCTGGAGGTTTGGGGAGCAGGCAGCAGATGTGGGTCAGTTTTCTGTTTAGGGACAGACTGGTGAGCTTCCCCAGGGCCACAGGTCACTCTGAGGCACTGTCACACTGGAAGAAAGCAGAAGCCCACAAGCCCCATGGGGATCGGGCCCTCGGGCCTCTTGTGTGCTGTTCTTGGTAGACATTTTTGGGGGTGTGTGTGGAGGGGAGATCCAGTCTCTTGTAGCCTAGGCTGATCTTGAACTCACTCCTGATCTCCCTGCTTCTACCTCCCAGGTGCCAGGACACAGGTGTGTACCAGCTCTGCCACAAATCACTGCCATCATCTGGGGGAAAAGAGAGATGCTTGAGTTACTTTGCGGAATAACTCTTAAGACTAAGAACTCTAGGCCTGGGACAGACTTCTCCTACACGTGTCCTCTCTCCCCACACAGGAGGTCTGGGCTTCTAGAAAGCACAACAATTACACCAAGTGCGAGCCTTTACAGGTTAACTCAACGCAGGCGTCCACTGCTCCTGAGACCCTGCCTTTGACTGCTTGATTCTGACCACCTGGTTTCTGCTGGGTGAAAGCGCCTGCTATTTCTGCTTCCAGCAGGTACTATGTTACCACCCATCCTCTGCGCCTGTGTCTCTGCCTCAGGCAGGGCAAGGGCACACACTGTCTAGAACAGTCCTGTCTCCAAATTCTGAGACTCCTCTCCTTGTGCGTGATTTCCTGTTCGCTCATCCCAAGTGTTCTGTATGGCCTGAGGTCACTTCCTGCCTCTGCCCTCTAGAATGTGTGTGTCCCCAGCACCTAGAACAGTGCACACAATACACCAATGAACGCAAAGGTGAGTGTGCCTTCATAGGCTTTCACAAAAGGTCAGAACTCCCTGAGTTAACCACCCCACCAAGGGTTGGTACTGGACGTACCAGGACACACTGACATGGGGGTGCCAAACAGGATGCACCCACTTTGGCTTTAAAAACCTCGAATGTATACTGCAATAAAGCCACCCTGAACAGCGCTCAGCAGATAGACACAGCTGTGGGGTCCCAGGCAGGAGGGAAACGGATGTACACCACACAGGACACACTTTTATAGTCTCAATCGGTCCAAGCACACATGACTGTATTTATAGTAATAGAGGGAAAAAGTGTTTAAGAAACTTCTGTCAGTATCCAAAACAGACCCGTCTCTCTGCAGAAGTACCGTCATTTCTACTTGACAGGGACAGTTGCAGATAGGATTGGGGGTGAGGAAGCCCGGACACCAATTGTCCTCTGACTGGCTCTGGTGACAGTAGCTGCTGCACTGAGTGCCCTCAGTGGAGCAAGGAGGAACCCTTGGGCACCTCCCTGGTCCCAAGGAGACATCTAGGAACAGGTCATCTTTTCCTGAGCCTTCCCTCGGTAGCACGTGAGGCTGCATTCTGGCCACTTTGTGACGGTCCCTTGCTTCTCCCCAACATGGGCTGGGCTCTCTTCCAGGAAGAAAGGGGTCCTCTTGGGGCCCCCATGTGTGACATGGTGACACATCTATCCATCATCTGTTCATCCGTCAATCATTTATCCACCCACCCATCCATCCTTCCTCCCTACTGGAAACCCTGCCCTACACACTCCCGACCCTCCCATCGGGTCAGCCCTCTCCTCCAAGCTCCCAGGGTAAATGGGCTCCCTGGGCACTTCAGTCCCCTTGTCCAGGGCCCAGTAGGGAGCACCATGGCCACAGATCCATCCTCATAGGACCCCTGGGAGACAATCGAGGTACAGCTGCTGCATCCTGAAGACAGGATTCGTGGGGAGACTCCTAGGTCTGCTTCCACAAGTTGGAGTTTTGCAGGCTTCTCCTGAATTGCCCGGAACTAACTTGGAGTGGACCCGTGAGGTAGGAGCCGGCTGCCTTCCACTCCCCCAGTGACAGAGGGTTCGGCGCAATCCCAGGAGGTGGCTGTGGCCTTGGCCAGTGAAAGCACCAAGTCCTCCTGTGTGCGTGGGGCGCAGGATGGTGAAATGAGAAGTCCTGGGAAGCAAAGGGCCTGTGTAATCACGTTAGAGCCCGTGATTAAACACTCCCTCAATACAGAAAGCCAAAGCAGTGTCTTTTGTCTTGCTGTTACCCACGTGTGTGTGTGTGTGTGTGTGTGTGTGTGTGTGTGTGTGTGTGTGTGTTTCTATTGTCCATGGACCATCTTTAAAGACCCACTGTCAGCACAGCATAGTCCTGTCTTCCAGTTACTGGCATGTGTGGGGGGAACTTCACAGAGAGCCTCTTCCATTGATGAGCACATCAGTGTGGTGAAGAGTTATGGGTTTGCTGAGGAGGATTAGAGGGAGGGCGCATGCCAGGAGCCTGTCCAAGGGTGGTGGCGTGTGGATGGACACCCCTCTGGAAGGCACTTTGGACTACCAGAAACCATCTCTCAATATCACCAGACAAACTTGGTACATGGCATTGTGGGATATGATGGGACAAGTCACAAGATGACATGGCTATAACAGGGTCACTCAGCCTCAGTCAGGGAGGTGTCAGGGCCCCCCATAGTCCCTGCTGTGGGGCTGCTCTGTGCTGAGGGTGCTGAGTGGTACCCCTGGCCCCTGGCTACCCACCAGACCTTTAGACACTGTAAGACACTTGTAAGATCCTCATATGTGTCTGGAACGCTTTCAGCTATTCCCTGGGGAGCAGGTCACCCTGGCTGAGAACCACTGGCTCACAGGTTTGATGAGGGATAGCGGCTGGCAGTCCGTCCCAGGTAGGCAGAAAGAGAAAAGCTGGAACAGAACACTGAGTGGGGACCCATTTTTATAGCCCAAAAGAGGTCAAATTAAGGCTATTTTTGAAAGAGGGAGACTTTTTATCTGTTGTATTTCTATGTTCTTTTTTTATTTTTAAAGAGAAGCATCAGTGATCTTAACTAAAAACAGCATACCTGAGACCCCCTCTCGTGCACTGGCTGCTGGCGAGTTGATATATACAGGTAACCAGACAGGTTGCTGATGCGCTGCCCTGCGCTCCTTGAGAGCTAGCTGGCAGATGCTTTTCTCAATGACTGATTTTCTAGTGCCCAGTGTTTCCTGACCAGAGCCTGGTCCTGGTCCCCCAGGAGAAGGGAAGTGAGCTGAGGCTCTGTGTCTAAGCCTAGGGACAAAAAGCCAGGCTCAGAAGCCTATGGTACAACCTTCATTGAGTCCCCAGGCCTCAATGAGGTCTGGCCACCGTCTGGAGGCCTCTTGGAGTTGATGGGGGTATGTGTGCATGCTACATTTTGGGAATGAGAGGGGTCAGCTGTTTTTGGTCTTGCCTAGGACAAAGTGGGAAGGGTGGACTGATGGCCAAAGGGACACCAAGGAGCTGGATGGGACGCTCATCAGGTGGCCCCGAGGGACTTAACTTGGCTCAGTAAACTCGGGGCAGCTTGGTCAGGTTCAGTGGTCACACGAAGCCTCTTAGGTGGCCTGCCCACCTGCATATAAGCCCCACTTCTCCGAACGGCTAAGTGTGTGACATCAGGATGTCATTTCCTTCTCTGTGCCTCAGTTTCCTCTTCGGGTAAAGCAGAACCCCACAGGCGCTGTGTGGATAGGGTAGAGTGCTCCAACTCAGTATTAAGGGACAGCTCTGTGCAGGGAGGTAAGTGGACGACAAAAACCAGCTGTCCTTAATGAGGGCACCCCAGAGCCCTGAAAGCATGCTAGTCATCATAGGTGGCCTCCAGGTGGCTTCACTGCCCCTCCCAAGCCACCAGTGTCCTGTCTTCCCTTCTGCTGCCCAGTGCGCAGGCTGGTCCACCTGCCTAGGACGCCTCCTCCCTGCTGACCACCTTTCTTTCCCGGCTCAACAGTAGCAGCACATCCATCTCGTCTTTGGCAGTTTTAAACTCTCTCACATGAGGCCTAATTTGCCAACACACCACCTGGGCCATCTGCTTAGGGGCGTCTAAGAAAATGGTAGTAAGAGCATTCCAGCCTCTGTTTGGAGGCCTGTTATTAGAGCCACTGTGTCTGGACACAGTGTGGTTCTGTGGACACCCTCAAATGGCAAGCAGGAGCTCTCCTGCCCAGACTCTAAACCGGCAAGACTCCTCTTCAACCCTCAAAACCCAGCACTAGCTGCCCACCCAGAGCAATTTATACCTCCTATGAGGGCTACGGTGCCGCTGTCTGCTCTATGACCTTCAGGGATGACCAACTCCTCAGGACATCTTAAAGGTTTTCCATCCATGACCCCTTTTGTCAGAGAAAGTTTTACGCAATCTCAGGTCCATTAGTGTATAAAATAGGTACATAAAGAAAACATTTACTGATAAGAAATCATAAAGAAATGTGTTTTAAAATAATTCTTTGGTACCCATAATTTTGTCATTTATTAAAAAAAAGGAAATTTGCATGGTAATGAAACGATTGACTTTTACATAAAAGAATATTTGGGATGGGGAGATGGCTCAGCAGTTAAAGGCACTTATTGGAAGGCCTGAGTTCTATTTCCCAGTATCCATGTAAAGCCAGATGTACAAAGTGGGGCATGCATCTGGAATTTGCTTGCAGAGAGGCAGGCCCTGACATGCCCATTCTCTCTCTCTCTCTCTCTCTCTCTCTCTCTCTCTCTCTCTCTCTCTCTCTCTCTCTCTCTTTAATATATAAATAAAAATATTTAAGAAAATAATATTTGACCCTGAAAGACAAGGCATCTTCAATGTTTTCTGAGTTGATCGATATTTTTACTTTATAAATTGTCAAGCCCTGAGAATTCTGCTTTGTATGCATATACAGCATATATAGAAAAAAAAAAAAAGGCAGAGGTATGTTTGGGGCCATTTCAGAAATTGTTGGAAATTCTGTCCTAATCCCAAGCCAAAATTCATTTAACAATTTCTTTTTATGAAATGCAAGTCAGCAACTCAAACAACTATTTTTAAGATCAAGCATTCTAACACAATCCAACCCAGAGATACACTAATTTGATACTCAGAGGCTAAGAAATGACAGGAGGAAAATATTAAGTCTTTGTTTTCTGTAATTAAATCACCGTGTTTCCATACGAGCAGAAAATGGTTAAAAAAAAAAAAAAACCACAAAAACCTGCAATTGCTAACACGCAGTAGTCTGGGATCTGAGCTGAGTTTTTTCAGGCAGTGTGTGTCGGCTTGCATGGAGCAACAGATGTCCGGTGCAGAGTGCACATCTGGGTGACAGAGCCAGGCTGCAGCGACGTCGTGTGAGGCAACGCAGACTCATCGTAGGTTTCCTTTTGAGTCAATTTTTGGTCATTCTGTCACCAGCTTTTTCATGACCCCCATATCATCATGCCATATATGGTGACCACTTCCACTATAAGAAGCCGGGACTTCCTCACCTCCAGACACCACGACCAGATGGTGCTCTGCTCATGTCACAGACACAAGAATCCCTTGGGAATTCATCGCACAGTGCCTCTCCCATAAGACAGCCTCCATGGTCTACAGCATCTGGTGGGTGGATAGGTATTGGGACAACTCATGAAGATGGCCAGGAAAGAGAAGGAGACTTATATCTTACAACTCAGTCCCCTCAATATTTGTACATTGTGTATCATGACAGTATTTAGAGATGGGACCTCTAAAGGCTTAATCTCTCCCTCCCTCTTCTCACCTTATGTGTTACACACAAAGGAAAAGCCCCTCAGGATGAGACGAAAGGAAGTCTTAAGGATGGGACCCTGATCCAACAGGATTAGTGTCTTATGGAAGATTCCAGAAAGCTCAGCTCTCCTTCTCCCTCCTTCCCACACCACCTACACCCACAAAGGAAAAGTCCCTCGGGCAAGAGGCCTTGGCCTGAACCACACTCTCGGGCACGTTGGTCTTGAACTCCAGAACTATGAGGGTGTAACTGTCTCTCCTGCTTGATCCATATGGTCTATGGTGACTGGTGACATTGGGGAGACAGAAGGAGCTGAAAGGAAGGACACTGAAGAGTCAGGACCCCTCGAAAAAGTGGCCTCATGGTGACGACTCTCAAGGCAGCAGCATCACTCCTGGCCTTTCCCACTACCGGCGTCTAGAAAAGGCAGCAAAAGGCAGAGGTCCAAGTCCCCGGGAGCCAACTGGACTGAAAGGCCAAGTTCATAGTGACACACATGTCCCCAGGCTAACCTCTTAGCCTCAGGCTGCACCGGGTTTATCCCCTTATGAACCTAAGGATCAGACTTGCCATCCTGGTTAAGAGTGTCAGTTTGTGAGAAAGGTACCAGGAAACAGTGTCCAGTCATACTAAAGATGGTCACCCAGTGGGAAACTGGGGGTGCGGGGGAGTGCAGCTGGGCAGGTGGCCTCACCACTGAGGAGGGCTCAGAGATGCTGGGTGCAGAGCACATGTATGTGTGAGAGGCTTTGGGGGTCCGTCCTTCCTGGAGGCCTGTCTGTCTGTCTCCTGTATGGTGTAGACTGTCTGAGGTCTTAACCCTTGGGACCTCCCCTGCGCCTCCAACTGTCTACAGCACTTCCTGTTCCTTTCCACACAACTAGAAAACCAGACCCCAAGGAGGAAGTATGGCCTCCTGTGGGTCCCTAAGATGACCCTGCCCGGTGTACACTGTGTCCACTCCAACAGAGATCTCCACAGGCAGAAAGCCCCAGTCATAGGAGGAGCAAGGCTCCAATCCCAGAGAAAGGAAGACATCCATTCACCCAGAACACTGCGCCTGAGCAGCCACAGATATTTTACTTATAGTCAATGTCTGGGCACAGCCTAGATACCCTTCCACAGGTTAGACCATGTGCTACGGACACTCCCTGGAATACTACTCAGCAAGGAAAAGAATCAGCTGGGGATACGCACTTCACCCTGGATAAATCTTTAGAAAAAACCTCAGAAAGTTATATACTGTACAATTCCATTTATGTAACAACCTTGACAAAAATTACAGAGACAGAGAGCAGATTAGACGTTGCCAGGAGGGAAGAAGGCCCTGGCTATAAACAGACAAGAATGTTGTGTGTCTTGAGTGGGGCAGTCACACAAATCCCTGTGTGTTAAAGCGGCACAGAACTGACTCACGTGAGTGCTGTTCACAGGAAGCCGATGGACCAGACCAGTGTCTGCTACGGGCCACAGCGCTGTACTGTGGCCACAAAAGATGCTGGACCCTGGGCAGTGTGGACATCACATTTCTCCCTACTTCCTGTAACTGTATGCTGATCAGCAGAGATGCCACGTGAAGTGAACGGTTTGGGAGGCCCACCCTATC